>CACRXP010002120.1:3551-16632 GCA_902702965.1 Spirometra erinaceieuropaei
GTGAGCTGAACATAATCGTACGAACGAATCCAAAATCCTACGGCGCCTACAGCTGGGGACTACCGACAGCCTGCGTTAGTTTTCCGACATGAAACGTGTTCACAATTCAATCTGCCGTTGGTCTTGATTATTGAATTACTTGGTATTTCAGGTATTTTGTGTCACAGTAAAGGTATTGAGAATTGGCGAGCCGTAAATAACCTTGTAGCAGCTGGGTCAGGTAACACACCTGAGAATAGAATTCTGAAGAGCCGCGCGAGGTAAGACCTCTGAGATGCTGAGGAGCGAAATTCAATTGCAGTCATCTTGAGAAGCCATGACATCTGATTGAGAATGAGTGCTCGCAGGGCTGAAAAACGAGAGGAGATATAGGCTGAGTGGAACATGAGATGGGGCTGCGGACAAAACCCTAGTCCTGGCTAGGCATAAATCAGTGACAGTAAATACGCGTCCCGATCTCCACATAGTTCGCTTTGTACACTTGCCTCGGGCTGTGTCACCATGTCCTTCACCGTCCCCGTCACTGACGGTCGCTTCCGTTGACGCATTGCCCTGGAGGAGGGTGACATTGGTCAAACCAGTAGTTATGTGCCGCTGCACCAGGTCGTGATTACCGCGCAGATAGCGTATTGTGGGCACTGACGTAATTGGTGAGGCAGCTAGACGGTAGAGGATCTGCCAGGCTACCGCCGCATCCCACTGCAGGGCCACATAGTGCGGCAGAAGGACCTGGGTGCGTGCAGTTTGTACCGCCAATTCAATAATCTCAAGTAGAGCATGAAGGCAGGTCCGAGGAAAGCCACCAACGCCAGCATCCTGCGTACATCGAAAAAAATCAAGATTTTAGACTGAACCCCAAGGCAACACTGGCATCAGCACAAATGATGCTGGTGGGGGAACCAGCGAGTGGTGTCTGGTCAGCCGATCAAAATGCACACGAAGGTGTCACTGTTAACTTGGTTAAACGAGGCGGAGCATCCCATTTTTATCAGACACTGACTTGTGAACATGGAGGATGACCCCTACCTCAAAGGCTCGAAATACGAGAAAACGGTCATGCCGTCGCAGACCAGCATCAACAAAACTGCAGACAGCGAACGGATTAGGCCTGACCGTTCTAAAGCATATGGTAGATCTCAGTGACAGCACGGCGACATGACAACCGTGGGGCATCGTTAAATAGGTACTTTTCCGGGCGTTTTTTTGAAGTTAGGTTGCAGCGGATGGAAGCTCGCGGAGACACCTTTTAACAAACCATTCAGGAAACAGTTGGGGACCCGCCTGCGCCGTAAGTTACTATGACACGTCCGGTGAGCAAAATGGCAAATAATGTGTCCACATCAAGTGACGGGGATCGTTGATGCTCCAGATAGGACGCGGTGGCAACGCTCTCTCTCTTTTTATGTAACCATAATGTCCGCATGAGAGAAGAACGTTAGCTGGAGAAGAGCGAAGGTGCAGAAGCTGAAGCCCCATCTAAGTGAACTCCACACGTGCTGGTCCATTATTCCACAAGTACCAGTCTGTAATATGAGGATGCCGGCCACATAAGTGAGATAACCCAAGAACCTTATTCTTGGTTCGAAGGCTGATTTATGTCAGCGTTTTCCGTCCTTTCAAGATGAATGGCATTACAGACAAAGACATGGGAGACTGGAATGGCCATTTCTAACTTATCAGCCGTTGCCAGCCAGTCATACCCAACCCCGAAGTGTGAAACACCTGGGGCTCGGTCCTGCGACCCGTTTGTTAGAAGTCCAACGCCTCTAACCACTGAACGCCTCTCTACCATAGTATGTTACCGATCGCAACCGGCAGGAAAACGAGCCCGTGGCCCAGTGGTTAGAGGCGTTGGACTTCTAACTAACAGGTCGCGGAATCGAGCCGCAGGTGTTCCACACTTCGAAGTTGGGTATGACTGGCTGACGACGGTTAATAAGCCAGAAATGGCCATTCCAGTTTCCCTTGTCTTTGTCGGAAATAACATCCTGCCTACATCATGCGAAGCTGTGTGACTACTGGTTGGGCTAAAGAGAGGGCCGGCAAGGCACAGCGGAACGAATGAGTTCCGTAAAAACGACCGGTGAGCGTCCCTCTACCATCCCTCCAAGTCACGATTTTCAAAATCTGGTGATGGTCAAAATGCTCAATGGTTTATAGTGAGGAAGTTAAGCGTTGGATTCGAGCGGAAAGAAGCTCTCTTCCTCTTACCTCTTTCAAACCAATGACAAGTCTGGGGCAAGCCGGCTGGACACGATGCTGGGTGACAATTGATGTGGCACGAAGCCCCCGCCTGCGACAGTTCGACCGCCGTTGCCGACGATGTTCACCATGTGCTCCACAGAGAGCTGAGAGCAGACAGGTTGACTTGCGCGCGAGTTAATTTATAGTGATAGTAGACTTGTGCAGCATCTACCGCACCCTCTCTTCCCCACTCCCCACCTGGACCCGGTGTCAAGATAGAGTCAAGAAGACCGGAGGCGGGGGAGCAGGTGGGTGGCGCGGTCGAGCCTGCACCCCGACATTCCGCTCCACACCCCTTGGTCCACAAAGCAAATGACCAGGTTTTTGATCAACAACAGCAGTAACACCTCAACAGGGACCACAAAAACGAGGATGATGACTGGGCAGCCCTGTCCACCACCTGTATACCCAGCGGGATCGCAAGCGCATCTACCGACAGGGAGCCAGGTCAGGGAACTGCCAGCGCATACCAGGCTGCAAGGGCCATGGTTTGCTGATGCTGTCATAGCACACGGTTCCAGACCTTTGGACCTGAGTCCCCGACTAACGCGTACCACACACACATAAAGCAACGGTGAAAATGAAAAAAACCAACCTGAAGCGTCGTCAGAGGTATGCTACGGGCGTCCTTGCATCGAAAACCAAGGAGCCATAAGGCCAGCGACGGACCCGAGTGATGAGTGAGGTTGTGGAGAATTAGGTGAAGTAATACTGTTTTAATGGATGTGGCGCAACTACGAGAGAGCAGTCCTGAAAACAAAAAGTGAGGCAGACGGTTAGAAAACATGGCTTAGACGAATGATAAAAGGAAATATCAAATTCTACTTGTAACATGGGAGTCATACCGGATGAAAAAATCTGGGTTAAAATGCCAAAACCAATTAAATGAAGACAAAGCAACGCGGTTGATTAACGTGATCCTAAAACGGTTGGCGAAAGTTGAAAACGAGGTATAATGAAGCTCAGTCTAAAACCACCGGTTGCTCTCCATTCGCAGGGGAATTCTCTTATATGTACATCTCTTGGCCTGTTTTACTCCCCTCTTCGTTTATCTGAACCACAATAATGAGGTCCACTGCAAGCTACACTAGCGCCTTTTGAAGGAAGTTAAGCCTGATGCGAATTCCCTAAATCATTAACGTAAGACTCTTGATGATGTCGACAGTTGTAGTTTTCGGTATTTACCGCTTGCGATCTTCTGGTGTTACCTGTGAATGGAGGCTTTTTTGCAAAAAAATTTCGGAGTGATACTTCCAAAAGAAAGAGCCTCTACCTCTGTTGAACACTGGCCATCAACGCGTGTCTCCCACTGGCTCTTAACGCTGTCCCCCGTGCATCCATTGCTTGTTCGCAGTAGAGTCCAACTGCAATACAGACGAGGGAGCCAGAACCTCTCAAGGATTTAGGTTACAAACTTAACTGTGCACTACCCTGGTATCGGAATGGCCCAGCGTATAGCAAATCGGCATTACTTAATCTCGGCAAGCAGGCTCGATCGCGTGTCGATCCCGTTAACCTGTGTACCTTGACTAACTGCATGCATATCATGTAAAGGCCGTCGGCAGTCGGACAAGGATTTGTAAAAGCTGATCGTTATGGAACAAGAGCCTACTGAAAATGTTCTCCGACGAATCAAATTATGTCAAGAAACTGGCCGCAAAATGTTGACTTAATTTTTCGCCTAAAACAATTTTCTTGTCATATAATCGACGACAAAATTCACTTCTATAAAGTTAGTGTGAAATCTTTGAAGGACAAAAAATTGTGTCAACCATACTATGGTTAAAAATGGACATGCACACTAAACCACAGAGGTCTGACGAAATGTGCATAAATAACATATGCATACATATTTGACGTGTTGAAACGTAATAAGACCTAATAGGACACTCACGGGGGAGCCAGATACGACCACCGTCGGTGGTGGCAGAGTTTGGTATCTCAGCGGCAGCTCCCTGAGATTTCGGGAGAGAGGCCATCAGTTCCCAGTTCAATTGAGATAGATCCCAGTCCACGGGGAGGGTGGGAACAGCAGCGAAGAGACGAGCGGTCTGGAGGGCGGGATGTGGTGCGCAGCCCGACATCAAACCAACCGACGTTAGGTCCTCATTTAGATCGGCTGGCCAGAGCCAGGCGTCCGTGAAAACTTGGCTGCAGTCAGTGTCCGCATCCGCATATAGTGGGTTGTCATCACCAACCTCAGCAGCAGATGGAGAGTACAGACTAGCCTGAGTAAGGCAGGACACAAGGGCATGCAGGAGCTCCTGTTCAGACTTCTACGAAGAAAAACAATGAAAAAATAATGAGGCTTGGGGCTTGCGCAAAAACAGGACAGTCAAAGGACGAAACATCTTACCTTTTCGCTGATAAAAACGGCAAGGACGGCTTCGTGTGGTTCAAAGCTGCGCACAACACTGGACAGAATACTCAAGGCCGACTTACAATGGTCTGGAAAGTCCTCCAAAAGACAACAGTACCTGGACGATAAGGAAAAAGGTTTTGCAGGTGACATTAAACGTGCGTAGAGACAGGAGGTTAAAAATGAGGGGCATATCTACTGAAGTGACTAAAGAGAACGAACAAAAATGGTCCATCCGAACAAAATGTGCAGATTCACAGAAAGATAGTCGAGAATTAGCCAACACCAGATGCTCTAGAGTTGTTTGAACTTAGAGCCATTTTACTTTTCCTTCAGTTCAAAAATAAAAACGAAACCTTATCAGCTCCGTCCAGACGGTTCGACTACCATCTGAACCGAATAATGCTGGAGAAAGTGGGTAGACATGCGGTTACCTAACAACGGTCAACAGAAAATCAGCACGGCCGGTGTGTGCATTCACCGTGGTGACAAGGTTGCGGGACAGAAGCATTGGTAATATGACCTCGCGAACTCCACCACCAAATCCGTCTCCCAAAGAACCAGGAACGCCCAACCTGTAAATGATAATGGAGTGAAAGACGATAAATCAGCACCAGCACCGAGTAGGTTCCGCTAAAAGCTGCAATGGGGTGAGTGAATGGAAGGGGCCATATAATGGGGAAAAGCGCAAATACGGAATTAACCTGATTTGTGGCACAGAAATAACGGCACAGCGGACGAGGTTGATCAGCATCCTCTCGTGATGAAGAACAATTTCGAAAAGACGCAGAATGGAGGCTGTTGTTCGCACCATCGCACACGGCGAAGACGCGGGGTATTCCAGTAGACGATGGACTCCAACCTCGAGTAAGCCCGTAAGCTAAGCAGCATAAAGAACATACAGCGGCACGCTTTGAAGGGTGGACGAAGTCAAAGTAACCTTCAGGAAAAATGTACTCAGCCCGTGCGTAAAACGCGTTATGCATTCAAGGGATTACGTTGGAAAAAGTCCTGACAGTCAAGACGCGAATATAAATTACCACAGAAAAGAAGGATGAATTTGTGAGCAGTTGGATAGCCAGCTGATAACCAGGGTCAGTCAACGGCCAACCGTAAGGAAGATTTAGCCTTGAGGTGGCCTGATATGGTCCTGTAGTGGCGTCAGAGTCTAATCGGAGAGGGAATCCGGAGGAAAGTTGGTGATGCTGGACCTTGAGCACGGTCGTCCAGTCGAAATTCTCGAGATCAGACTCGACGCATGCCGGCCCGCCGCTCGAGGAAACGAAAACGGCGATTGATTTCATGCGGCGAAGGAAGGCTTGAACCAGGCCCTCGAAGAAGATTATACAAGCGCCGGCGACGTCCCACTAGACAGGAGAAAAGCGAATTTGGTACCTTCACACCAAAACTTCAAGCGGCCTGAGTTCGGGTGTTCATGTTTGATGACAGATTTACAAACATTTGCAGTAACTTAATCAGTTTCAGCGAAAACTTCCCAAAACAGCGTGCTTTGCTACTACGTGACCATGCCATGTGGAAGAACGTGGACTTTGAGATACAGAAGTGCCTTAAACAAACTTTCCATGACCATGTCTTCAAATAGTCCAACCGAGACGTTTTACAGTGCGGCATGTCATGTTAAACTAGGATGTCTCAGTAAATAGACGAACAATTACCAGTTTACGAGGAAAATGCTATTTTATACGCGAGTCAGCAACGTACATTACATCTTTTATCCGTTGACTCTTCAAAACCGGTCTCACTTGATGCCGAGGGTAACACTTGTCCGGTAGTCTAACTGCGGACTAACCGACTAATCCGAAGCGGACGGGTGTCGAGGTCATTAGGACTGGCTGATCTTTGATGCACCTTGGTCGCAAACCAAGGCGAGCTAGTAGCTTTATGTGTAAAGGGTCCCCTGACCATATTCTTGGCGAAAGGAATATTGCGTACTTGATAGTCTTGTGGTACCTCAACTGTCTACAAGATATGAAACAAGATACATGGTGCGGTGTGAATGAACACGGACAAGCATGAGCCTTTGTTGATGAGTCGGATGGCAAGTATTCGAATTGGCTTTTTTCGAAAAGCAACTCCGAGTTAACTGTTGGAGCTCGTGTGATCGCAAACAGAAGCGCGTAATTAGCAAAATCGGTATACATCTTAAGAAGACGGTCTTTTGACCGTGTAAAGGTGGAAAAGGGCAGTTGATAATGTCCGAGTCAAAGGAAGATAATGACTAAAAGACAGTAACCAAAAAATAGGCCCGTGAAAGGAACAACATATGAAAAGTGCTGGGGCGTATGAGATGAACGTTCCTAAACAACGAGGTAGGAATCCACGACAAAGAGTTGGGTGCACTTAGTCAAACTTAACGGTAAATATGCACCAAACGTTTCTTGTTTCATAACTCGCCATATTATGAACATGGCAAGCGGCAGGATGAGAAATTACGACTTCGAGTGTGGGTCCGCGTTATTACTCGATAGTCTACGTTGTTACGCGCGAACTGCTTGCCACGACACTGGTAACTAGTAAGGTGCTCATTTAGAAGTTTCGCAATCCCACCAAGGTAATACTTTCTCTTTGTAAGTGAATCGAAATACTAGTGGGCAACAACTACCTCGTTGGATTGCACACGTCTTCAGCCGACCGCGGTGTCTTTCGATGCGAAAATCAAGCGGAAATACTTACCCTCTCCGTCGGTTTACGGTAGGCACGCATCGTGTGCTTTAGGAACACCGTCTCCATGACAAAGTGAGTTAGTTTTGTGAAGATTTCTGAGGAACTGTAAGTTGATTGGTTAGGCGACATCTCCGTAATGACTGGGGCGACGGTGGAAAGGAAAGTCAAGAAGGCTTGGGTGACCGGATACTCCTCTGATCTCGCTTCTACAATGTCCAATTCCGTCTATAAGGAAAAAAGTACTTCATGGTATCTCATTTTTTGTTCTGCAAGAGGATGACTGAAATTCGGAAGGTGCGGTCGCTGTGAATATGAGAATACAAGGACATGTTATCGTAAGTCGAGACTCACATGAAACCCGGCGCACTGCTTCTGGACCTGCTTGCTGGCATCCAAAAACGCAAACAACTGAAACGGACAAAATAGGGGCAGTAACGTTTGTGAAATTAAAGGAAATGGCCACCGCTTTAACTTTAAACAGACAAAAAGCTATAACGAAAGAACACCACAAGACAGAACAGTAAGAAGGAGCATACCTTTGCGTCACAGAGGGTGTGCCAGACATCCGAGGTGATGGAAGGACATTGGCAAAGGGCACTCAGAAGAGTGAAGAGGTCACCCTTCATTGCCAGAGGCAAGGGGCATGTTATCAGTCCAATTACTACAGGAACCAACTTCCACTGTTGGTTGGTGGCAAATGCGGCACGCGCAACAGGATCCTTCAGTTCGAAGTGAAGCGAGAAATGAGAAAAACAACCTTGGATACAGACTGCATGGAATAAGGTCTCGGGCAAAGAGGTACTCGTAAACAAACAAGATCAGGTTGAGCATGCTACAAATTTTTAACGATATATTCGGCACCAATGGAGATTGAAAAATATGGTTGTTCAGACATGCCTCAGCCCACCGAAAAAATAAAGTATGTGATCACAATTATTAGCTAAATTGAATGTGAATCCAAAGCCCAATTCTAAAGGATACTTTGGGAATACCATAAATTTTCCGGTGTGGTTTAGACTGGATTAATAAGATGTGGTAATGTAAATAGGGGCATGTTCACTATTGAGACAATGTACTGTGCAGTCCCCCCATACATACATCTGGTGTGGCTAGTTTTGTTTTTGGGAGTGAGATCGCAGAAAGCTCTTTCCTAAAGAAGAGGTCATGTTAGGTCAGTTTTATTGAGGGAAAACAGGCCGAAATTTTGCAAATTTTGACGTTTCCGGATATCCACGTAATTTCCTATTCCAATAAGTATCACATATCAAAACCTATTACTTGCACGCGTTGCACTATAAACAAACTTTCACTTAACCAAGGAAAATATCAAAGAAGCCCAATGTGGAAATGGGATTTGTCCTTTTTAGTCCATGAAAATCAGATAAAGGTAATTATATAAACACGCATTCTTTTCATGAAACAAGAAGTAATTTGCTCTTTACAAATTCCATTTAGCAAAATTACAATGCCTTATACCGTTAAGAACAATAATAGGTTGTGCGCCACAGGCTGCTACTTTTCTTTGCCACGCCATGCAGCAAAGATGTCGAAGCAGTTCCTACCGGAAGTTAACTTGGAGCGAATACGAAATTTGGCGGCCGAAGGGCCACTGCGTGAGTCGTTAGCTAGTATTTTCAATATTGGCCAGATCACTCTCCGGAGAACTATTAAAAATAGAGCAGTGCCTAGAGCTAAGCAAGGTGGACCAAAACGGTCCACAAGCAAGCAAGACGACGGTTTCATTCGTCAGACACGGAAAAGTATCATTATATACCCTTGAAGGCTATTTACAGGGAACGCCTGTGAATGTTTGCGCAAAATTAGAAGAAGAATGAAAGAATTCGGTCTCCATCAGCAAAACGCCATGACAAGGCCATTCTTAAGTAGGCAACTTATCAGAGAACGTTTTTTGTTTGCTCAAAAATATACTCATCGTAGACTTTCATTTTGGAAAAGCATTTACTTATGCCATGAGGTCTCAGTTTTTGGACAAGCCTTCGAAGTCGGTTCAAGTGGTCATGCGGGAGGAACTTCCCACGAGCACACCAACTTTCAAGAACTGTCTACGCCTGATGTTTTGGGTGGCCATCCAATTCGGTGAGTGACCGGTCTGGCGCTCAACAAAGGAGACAATAAACAGTAAAGAATTCATCGACATTGTAAAGGATGCCTTCGGTTACAACAAGATTCATCGACGTCGAATGGACACCGTGATGTTGCAGGGTAATGCCCCTGTTTACGGCTCAAAAGAGGTATGATTCCATTTCAGCTTACGACTATAATCTAATATTTTAGACTAGAGTCAGCCTCTGCGCCTGCGGTCTTCGAATCATTTTTATTCCCGCCAACAGCCCCGACCTAAATCCAATCGAAGGTTTTTTTGCATTAATCAAAAGAAAAGTCAAATTGGCGAACACGTGTTTTCAGTAACTCTTCATCAGGCCAAAACGGTTACAAAGAAGTTTAAGTTATGCGAATTACATGACTTATAAATGATTCGGGGACAATTAACATCCATCGTTCCAACCCCAATCATCGTTCCCACGCCACTCGCATGAGGAGGCGTGCTATGGCCTGGTCGGCGTGTCGTGGTCGTTGGGTTAAGGGGGCGAGGGAGAGGAGGCCATAGGCTGTGAGTACGTCGTGTACCTTGTACACACACCCTGGCATCAGGAGGTTGGGGCGACGTTGGGGTCGGCGTCGGCCACGGAAGACAGAGCGCCTGTGCCAGAGTCTTCTGACAGCATAGCACTGGATTGGCTAGCCGTATAGCCACTGCCTCGGCTGTAGCTAGCACCCGTTGGTGTAGGCCTCTGGAGAAGCTTGCTGGTGTCCGGTAGACAATCTGAAAGGCTTCTTTGGCATCCACTCGGTGATTCGCATCGAAAAGATGTGCGAGAATAGAACTCGAGATCGATTTCTTCTCACCTTTGCCTAGCCAGGCCGGTATGTGTTCACGTACTCTCTTTTCCAAGCGCCTCGCTGTACGGCCGATGTATCCCGCTCCACAGGAGCAAGTGAATGAATAAATACACATTGATGTGGCCCGCAACGGGAGTCGGTCTTTACCTCCCAAGCGTAGGAGGGGAGAGTTAGTGAAACACACACGTAAGTTCGCCGCGGGGAAAGCGCTAGTGATCGCTGTCTTCAGACGCCATTTTACCAGTTCACTTGCTGCGTCCCCTTGAAAAGGCAATCTTATAAATAAGTCCTTTTTTCTGCAGTTGCCATGGTGGGTTTTGCAATGCGCTCCCCTATATTTCGAAGGATAAATCTTTCTGGGTATCCGTTTTCGTGGAGTGTATCCCGCAGCTGCTGGAGTTCTGCCTCCACAGTCTCAGGAGAGCAGATACGTCGCACTCTAGCTGCCAATCCCTGGACTAGATTTCGTTTGATGTTGAGGGGAATAAAACTGTGAAAGTTAATGTATTGTCCCATCCAGGTTTTCTTTCGGAATACTCTACGTTGGATAGACCCATCCTCTTGTCTGTGCAGAAGAACGTCGAGGAACGCCATTTCATTGTTTGCCTCAAACTCTGCAGAGAACGTTAGCGAGGGATGTGAATTGTTGAATTTTTGAATCAGGACGTCTGTGTCGGTGGTAACATCCGTCAGGCAGAAAATATCGTCCACGTACCGACCGTAGAAGCTGAGGTCATTAATGGTGTCTTGTAAACTTGTCATCTCGACTTTGCCCATGAAGACATTTGCGAGGAATGGGCCGAGTGGTGAGCCCATCGCTACGCCGTCTATTTGCCTGTACAGTTGAACATTGCAGAGAAACTGGACGTTTTGCGTGCACCGTGTCAGAAGCTCTTTTAGCGTCTCCAACGGCATGCCTAACGGGTAGTTCGTGTCGCGGATAACGTCACAAAGGTAGTTTATTGTTTCGGCTAGGGGTAAATTAGTAAACAATGATGCTACGTCTCAAGATAGCATCCTCCGTCCGTCAACGTTAATATCCTTTATCGCCTCGACAAACTCGAAGGTGTCCTTCAGACTTAGGGGATACAAATGACTTTGCAGCGGTTTAAGCTTTTCGACTAGCCACTTTGCTATGGTGCGATAGGGCGAATTCCTCATATCCAGGATCGGACGTAGGGGTAGTCCGTGTTTGTGAATTTTTGGAAGGCCGTACATTCAGGGTATGGCCGTGCCCACTGGTCTTAGTCGCTCATATACGAATCACCGAGTGAATGCCAAAGAAGCCTTTCAGATTGTCTACCGGACACCAGCAAGCTTCTCCAGAGGCCTACACCAACGGGTGCTAGCTACAGCCGAGGCAGTGGCTATACGGCTAGCCAATCCAGTGCTATGCTGTCAGAAGACTCTGGCACAGGCGCTCTGTCTTCCGTGGCCGACGCCGACCCCAACGTCGCCCCAACCTCCTGATGCCAGGGTGTGTGTACAAGGTACACGACGTACTCACAGCCTATGGCCTCCTCTCCCTCGCCCCCTTAACCCAACGACCACGACACGCCGACCAGGCCATAGCACGCCTCCTCATGCGAGTGGCGTGGGAACGATGATTGGGGTTGGAACGATGGATGTTAATTGTCCCCGAATCATTTATAAGTCATGTAATTCGCATAACTTAAACTTCTTTGTAACCGTTTTGGCCTGATGAAGAGTTACTGAAAACACGTGTTCGCCAATTTGACTTTTCAATTGTAATATGGGAATATTCGCTGAACTTAGATAATCAAAAGAAGTTGGGACAAGGCAAGAAAACATCTTTCAATGGTAAAAAAGTTCGACTTTTGCTTAAGAATTGCAGAGACCAAACCACAATAGACAACTTGGTAGTCTCCATGCCCTCTCGCCTTACAGCCGGTTTAAAAGACAAAGGACAATCGACAAAGTACTAGTACTTCTTATCATTTTGTCGTTGCAAGACATTTTTCTTCTATGTTCACAATTATATCAGGCCTTGAATAATTGACCTGTCATAGAGTGGCTTGTTTTACTTAGTGGTTTTTCGTAAAATAAATTATTTCTTAGTCCATAGATGATTTGGCAGATTTTGAATAATTTTATATTGACCAAACTGTGAAAAACTCGGCACCTCGGTGAAGGCTTTGGTACAGCCAACGCTCTAACCGCTTGAGCTACGAGGCCTCGACGGACGACGCGAGTTGAATCACATTTGGGTCAAGTTACCCGCCCAACCTACTGCAACGTCTGGAATCCACCAAATATGATACAGTAAGTTGACTGCCCAAGCAGGATTTCCAAATTAATTCACCAGAATCCACCAGATAACCACCAGGCTCACGTAATTCACAGATGCTTTGGCAGATTTCGAATAACTTGACCAAAATGTGATTTAACTCGCGTCGTCCGACGGGGCCTCGTAGCTCAGGTGGTTAGAGAGTTGGCTGTACTAAAGACTTTACCATACTGTTGTGGGTTCGAATGCCACTGAGGCGTCGAGTTTTTCACAGTTGGGTCAGTATGAATTATTCCTTAGTCAATAAATAATACTTTAAAAACCAAAATGTGTCTTATTTTGAAGCTTGGTCGTATATTTAACGCAGTATAGCTTTCGTGGATGCGGGGTAGGCGTTTCGTGCGCTACAGCGATTTTAGTTCACAGTTCGGGACCCTCCATGAGATAGGTCACGAACTGTAGGTGACCAAGCAGCGAATCGACTACCCAACTCCACAGACTGGAGCGTCCTATACACTGTTCGCGATACGTGTTTTGGTTTATCGTCACGCCGTGCCTGTCGTGAGAGATTGTCAATGCCGGTTGTGGATCGTGTGCCCTTGTTCACTGAACGCCTTCCCTTC
>CACRXP010002130.1:2051-14580 GCA_902702965.1 Spirometra erinaceieuropaei
TGGGATTTCGTTGAGATGTCTGAAAAGCTACCGGATGTGTTTTGCAATTTTAGGGGGATTTTCTGAGTGCAACCTTTACAAATGCTTAGTGTAATTGGAAGCAAGTCTATTTTATGGGCTTCCTGCGCGTTCTTTGATACTTCAGCCACTCGTTTCATGGGGGAATGCCACGAATGCTTGTTTATTTTAAATGCTCAAAGCCTACCCGTGAACACCGTTACGTCGATGTCGTCCCTGCTAATTCACACTGATTCTACTGCGTTTATATGCAACTGCATGAGCTGCCTGTCACTGACTGTGCATGTTGGACGTCACTCTGTGCTTCGGTTTGAATAATTTCAAACAACCAATCCGCAAATATGCTAGGATTCAAAATTTCGGTTTTGGTGCTAACGTATGCGCTAGATTGGTTATACACGAGAGCCCATTACTGTTATTTTTACCAGCCTGTCGATGTTGCCTTGACGTTTACATGGCGATTACGTTGTCGCAGTGGACGCGTGTGTCCAAGTTGGTGGGCTGGAAGCTTTCTCACATCGCCAATCAGGATGTTGAAGGTGCTCCGGCAATGAGCATAGATGGAAGGAGGTTGGCCGCTAATGGTCAGACTCATTTGAGCCCGCTCTCATTCTGTCTAGAAGGTATTCACGGGATCACCTCTACCTTTCTTGGTCGTCCATTTGCAGCTGCGGAGTGATGCGGGGCATACCTACGCCTTCATTGTTTTCAGGATCTCACATCAGGTTGTCCGGCTCAGCCAGCCACTCGCGCTTAATCCTAGTATCAGGTGACAGACCAGCCTGGACGGTCAACTGGTGGATGAGAGAGGGGAGAGTGAGGCTGACTGCGAACCACATCTCAACGGCGCTCAGAGCATATTTCTTACTATAAATAAGCCGACGAGCTCTTGAACTATCACCGTGCTCTAAAGGCCACGGTTTAGAGAGCTGCCAACAGACCCAGTCCTCCTCTGTGGACGGGAAATCAGGTTGCAATAGCTCCTTTTCAATGTGACCACTATGCATCCCATTCAGCTGGAATCTGAGATAAACCGCTTCGTGGTTTGCGTGAAGAACTGTTCTATCATACGCAGACTAGGCGTGCGACATGCGTAGAGGAGCTGTCTAGATCAGTCAGTCGCTGAGTCTAATCCTGACTCCGGCTTTCTTGATTGTCATGACACTGGGCCTAGGTGGGAGAGAATGAGGGAGTGCGGCCGACACATCACAAGACTACCGTCACTATATAATGATTTGCCCGGAATCCACTGTCCCTGCTCCCGCCCTGCTATGGAGTACACGGTGGATACTATGTTAGCCGTCACTTCTCGTCGTTTTAGAAAACAGGCCTCTAACAGTTGTGCCGAACCCAACCCGTACAAATAGGACTCATGGAGTAGATTATTTGCTTAATTCACTCCAGTCCCACACCATTTCTGCTCGAAGATCGCTTCAACCGGCACTCCTTCCTGGTTGCATGCACGTTAGTCGCTTAGACATGACTCCAGGCCGCCAGATTGAGTGAATGTCCTACGGCACCACGTAGTCTTCCTCTGTTTTCGCGACGTTTGTGACCCCGTTGCCTTTCTAGTCTCTCTCATAGAGCACACGCACCTGCGCGACCTGCCAGACCATGTCAACCCCTTCTAGCCTACGATAGGGAGGGATCGGATGGCCCCCGGTGCCAGTTGTCACACGTACCATGCTCGTAGGATCTTATTGTCCTAGGCAACACGAGTTACAAAATAGCAACTGCACCCCAGTGGGCACCCATACCGCCTAGACCCGGACGACGTAAGCGGTCAGACTCACCCTTGCGCGCCGATACTAGCCCCGTCTGGACACCAAACCCGGCCTGCCGGCACTATTAATACCAGTAAGAAGTGGTTTGACTGTAACCACTTACGGCCTATCAACGCCCTCGACCGACGGGGGTTCAGAGGTTCCACAGACCAGGGCACCGGAGATTGCCGTACCGTGCGGACAACAGGTGAATACATGGTTGCACCTGCGTCCCGGCTGTGACCTGCGGCGCGCGCCAAGTCTTTTCCTATGGGTCTCGAAAAATCTCAAAAAGCCTAATCCACGTGCACCGCCCAGTGCTGGAAACGTTGAGCGAGGAGCAAGTGCCGACCAGTCAGAACGACTAGCTCACAGACTGCAGGTAGTTTACTGCACGGCGTGATAGGGGGACGTGTGACCGTTCAAGACCAGAACCCACCAGACCTCTGCAAGCAGTTTTGCCCGGCTATTTGCAGCTGAGTGACTACGGCCGAGCAGGTGACATTCCCTTGGCCGAGAACCGAAACAAGCCTAGGGTGTCGCAAACCTCGGCCCCCCTTATGCACGATGTGTGAATCCACAACACATAAATCAATATAGCCCACCAAACTTTCAGTCTTGCTAACGGGACCATGCTGGCTAGCTGGACATCGAAGCTTGTTGACCAGACTCGTATACCAGCTAGGGCGAAGATTGAGAACATCTGTTCACCATCGTGCCAAAATACGCAGCTCAGTAGAGACAGGACCCAAAATAAGGAATAAAAGACAAGCTAAGGCCGACTGACAAATGACAAGGCCGACGGAGCCAAACGCCAAAGACGTCGGGCGCAGTGGTCGTAGGGTCGCACGGAACGCATACTGACAAGAACCAACTACTTTCAGTGAACAACACGATTGGTAAACCTGATTGTAGTTAAAAAACAAACATAAATGCAGATCGGGAAAATTGACCTCCAAATGGGCAAACAGCGAACGGTAATTTTTAAGGATGACAGCGGACGTAGCGCATAAAATGTTGTTTCTGTACAAAAGCACGATACACGAAGTTTACCGGTACAAATCACCCATGCCTTATGCAAATGAAAATATAGGGTAACGGCTTGATTTGTCAGTCAGTGTAGATTTCGTGGGTCGAGAAGTTATGACGACTTGGGTGCGTCTTCGCGGTCGGCGAGTTCGTCGTAGCCCAGTTCGTTGCCATCCTCGTCATCCTCTTCGTCTTCGTCCTCCTCATCTTCATCTAAAATGTCGTCTGTTATTTGTTGTTAATTCAGTCCTGAGCAAAATAGTTTTGTTTTACCTACCTTCAACGTCATCCGAGTCCAGATCAGGGTTCAAGTAGAACTGCAGGGGGTTTGGCCATAGTTCATCTTTGATGCTTTCGCCGATAACATCGCCCACAGCATCCCAGTCATCCGAGAACCAGCAGAAAAAGCTCGACTGCTGTGGATAGGGTCGTTTTTGACCCTCGCGACCATTGTCCTTCATCTCCGTCAGGTCTTTATCAGGGAACCATTCGATCTTTGTTGAAGTCGCAGTTGGCTCCCCCTTCTCACCGACACGGTACTCTTTTGTGATAACTTCGTTCTTGAAGTAATCGTTCTTGTTAAAGTGCTATGGAGGGATATAGAAGCTAAAAGAAGTTCTTACAAAGTGAATCTTGTAGCCAGAGGTTATGTCATCGAACTCCTGAACTTCGACTGCCTTCAGGTGGGTTAGGACCTTTTCGTCCTCCTCCGTGATCATTTTGCGAATCTGCAGGTGATTCATGAAAACTGTCAGCCAGAAGTTCGGGATTTTGGCGAGGAGATCAGCACGTTGTTTATAGTGCGGTTTCCGCATGACATTGAACTTCTGTTCTACCCTGAGAATTTCGGCGCTGGCTTGTTTGTTGAGGCTGTCAATAGCCTCCTGCACAGCATCGACGCTTTCGAGGATTTCATGATCAAGCTCTGGAAGGAAATAAGTGTCATGGAAGTGGACACGAAAAAAGCCAAATGTAGAAGAAAGTTGCCAGATACGCACCTGTTACCGCGTCAGCATTGTCGTTCTCCGCTCGACTAACCTTCGGTTGGGCAGCCATTTCTCTGGAAGCGATCCTTCAGACTACAGGATATGTGCACAAGTTTATAAACTAAAACAAAGGAAACAAAAAATATGAGTTCGTAATGAAATCAAAGCCGGTTGTGGGAAATAACCATAAATTTGCCCTTAATTTGATTTAAGATTTTTATATTGTTGTGGTTTTGTCCCTCGAATCTGAAGTTGCAATCTGTTGTGTAACTGTCCCTGTGTAACAGTTCAAGTCTCTCCAGTCGCTACTGTCCCTAGAATTCTGTTAATCAGCCCTCCCTTTTCAGTAGTCCTTGCTGCAGCAAAATTCACACGTGTCCCTTTTCCCTCTTTATTTATCCGAAGTATTTTGACACTCGGCATATGTCGATGTAACTCCATGAAATTCAACGCCAGAAAAGTTCAAGTCAAGCCCGGGGACTGTTAGTAGATTTCCCAGACACATTTTTTTACAATAATGAGTTCACGGCCATACTCGGCAAATTCCGACAAATAAGATATTTGAAGTGTCCATGCAACTATTGCACGCAGCTAGCAACTAGACGCTTACCAGAATTCTACAGCCGGGAATGTCGATGGAGGAAGCGAACATAGCAAATTATGGCCAGGTTGGAGCGACATTATCTTGTATCAGGCTAATCAAAAATACGAAAAAATCTTTGAGCCGAAAGAAAACTAAATTTGTTTCATATCTTTCGGAGGGGACTTGACTAATTTATAAAGTTCGCAAGTAAAATGAAAATATAAGCACCCTCATCACAAGTGAGGAATTTAAAATTAGTAAAATGACGTGTTATTTGCATTAATACGGGTACGATAAGAGTCAGAAAGATGGTAGGGGGCGCTCGCCGATCGTCCTTACGGAACGAGTGAGTTCCGTAAGGACGATCGGCGAGCGCCCCGTACCATTGTATATTCCCAATCCAAACCGATAAGGCAACGGGCTCGTGGCCTAGTGGTTAGAGGCGTTGACTTCTAAATAGCAGGTCGCGAGTTCGAGCCTCGGGTGTTCCACACTTCGGGGTTGGGTATGGCTGGCTGACGACGGCTAATAAGCCAGAATTGGCCATTCCCGTCTCGCTTATCTTTGTCAGTAATGCCATTCAGTCAGAAAGATATCCTTAACTGCATACTAATTTGTCGGAGAATGTCTGATAATGCGTACTGTCAAGTGGTTGAATCTATAAAACTAGGCCCAACAGGCGTGCTCTTCCTCTCTTCAACTCGCTCAATCTTTCTCCATGAGTCCGGCTATTTCTTTAATAGCGCATAATAAACCGCGGAGGTTGTCTCGCTGTACAACTCACTTCATTGTTCGATGACGTGCTATGTGGATGTCAAATGCCTGTCTTTTGGTCATACGCTCGGTCAGAACGGTTTCTAAGGCAGCACATGGGATTTTAGAGGACAAGTCTTTTACATGAGAATCCATATTCGTATAATCGGTGCAAGTTGGTCTGTATCATTTTAGACGAAATGTAAGCGCAGTCTTCATTTATTCTGGATAAGCATTCGGGTGTGTCAGGCTAAGTCGAATGTATCAAATTGTAAAGTGAACGAACAAGCTTTGTCTCTCGAGACTGAACTTTCTCTAAAACGCAATACTCACAACCGAGGTCCCCACACTACGTTTGCGATCGTTATTCAAAATGTGACTGGGCTTTAGTTGTTAGGAAAACATGGAATTTTTGTTCATTCAACTTTTTATAGCTTTCTCTGTCAAAAGTCGATTCATCTCGTGCCCTCGCACCAACATGTAAGCTTCATTTGGTCATTATCACTTTTTCTAGTCTCAGAGCATCTCAAACCTGCCGGTGATTGCCGCGTGAAATGATTTTTTTCTGGAAGCGGAGACAGACAATTTTCATAATTTAAAACCGGGTAAGATATAAATTATTAAGATATTTGTACATGCAACGTATGATAAAGTTCGTGGATCCTATCACTAGCGCGTGCCGAGTTCTGCTTAGTGGAAGCATATTTCTGCACCGAGAATGGAGATAACCGCTAAGATAATGCAAATGTTCGAAATTGCGTGGGGTCGCACCTTCGAGTATATATGAAAGCTCAGATTCCGAGTTTTCTAGAGGGCAGAATCCAAACGTGATTAGTGGGGAACGACGTCACTGTGCCAGTTAGCATGCATACATCAGCATGTATACTGGGCTAAGATAAGGTCCCTTGTGTATGTACGCATGTGTGCTTGGCTTGCTGCAGGAGTACTAACCATTTTCCTGCTCCCTCAGGGCGAACAACCTATCACCCTCTTTTCAGGGCCCGCCCGCCAGTCTCCTTTTTCGCCATTGCAACTGGGTAAGACTATACCGCAGCTAGAATCTGTTACTAAACTTCAGTAGAAAGGCGGTGATCCTTGATGTTCGATCGCCTTATTGTCACCCACGGATGATGACTGGGTACGACCGTATCAATATTCCTTTGATATGTCGCAGTCGTTTAACCGAAAACGAAGCAGTGGTGGGGTCATGTGCTTGGTTCCTCATTTCCGACGCAGCTCCTGGAACATGCATGAGATCCGCTGTTACAATATCGATCGCAATGTATCTTAGGGATTTCATTGCTTCAAGAGCGAAGTCTGCGTTTCTGTTGTCATATTCTGATTTGATTATCGAAGGGTTCGACACCAATAAAGAGTCTAAACACCCATCCCGCATTTTCCTGACAGTGTCAATATATTTAGATTTGCTTATTCTTCCTGATTTTAACCACTTACGTCCATGACACTGGAAGGATAATTGGAAATATTTTGCGAACAGCGTGGACGCGCTTCAGCAGCCGACCAGGGCCTCAATGCTCCCCAATTACAGGCTCGTAAACATACTGCACTGGTAACTCTTTTTATTCACGACCTCTTTTCTGTTTGTTACATTAACTTGTTCTTCATGTAGGGTGCAGTCCACATTTATGTGCTCGAAAAAGTTTCGGTTTTAAAGAGTTTTATACACGAAGTAACACTGTCGGCTCGGCGCCGATCACACAGAATGAGCTCGTAGGCCTCACCCGACTGCACTGTCAGCAAAATTTAGGAATTTCAGAAAGGAATTAGTGCATTTTTAATTAGTGATTATATCCTCAGACAATATTATTCCCAGGCAAAAGAACTCTAAGTGCAACTTTACTATATGCCTGCCAGTTTTCCCAACTGGATGGCTGTCCCTAATTCTCGGTTAGCGCTGACCCCTATGCGGTGCGATGAGAGCCACGTTCTTCATCTGATAGAGTCACTAACCGCATTTGAGACCCTTGTCAGTCTTTGGTTCACCATTTTTGGCGCGCCCCTTGCCACCATGATTGACCAAGGTGTCAAATTTAGTTCCACCTCCAGCCACTGCAAACCCTTCATATTTTGATTGGATCCGACCTACGGCCCATAGCCTGTATGATAACAGTGTAACTATGTTTAAAGATCACTGTTTGCGCAGAAGAGCACCCGTAGAACTGGATCGTCCACCCCCGTACCCACTCGTCACCCGCTCAGCCTTTTAGTGATTCTCTGTCGAACTTTGGCCCTACGCCAATCTCTGATTAAATACTGTTCTCATTGCACTTATGCTAAATAAAATCACTGCAATTCCCCACTAACCCTGGCTGTTTCACAGGAACTCTCTCTTTGGTTCCACCCGGCCACTTTTCTCAAAAACATCATGATGACTCGTGCCCACACCCATTTCCGGTGTAGATAAGCGCGCGGGTCATCGGAACCGCCAAAACTAGCTTATTTCGACTTGTCTCTCGGAAATCTGTGGAGCCCAACATGGAATTGGCAGAAAATCATGAGCACCGGGCATATTTGGTGCTTTCTTCTTTTCATTTGTTCCCTCGCTTCCAGCTCCCTATTCCGTTTCGTTTAACTGCTTTTCCCGATAGATTCACTAGTGACTTTTTCATATTAAACCTACTGTTCTGCTTCCTCTCAGGTTTGCCTCCATTTTTCGGTGATAAGAAAATTATCAGACTTTTCCTTAACGTCCTGGGCATTAACTGAAGTTTGTGCGCCATTCTAATTTTTTCATGAGTGCAGGTCCCATCTTACCTTCGATGGTGGAGCCCTTCGAAACGTGGTCAGCTTTTCAGATGTGAATAGTCGATATTGTTTACCGGGGCCTTCAATAAAGAACCGCTGGTGAGATGGGCAGCAAATCTAAACTCGGAAACTCAATACACGACGCGACATCTTAACTTGCACCAAGGTTTAAGACGCTCTTTAGGCAGAACAAAAAGGGTTAGGAAGACTTCGGTTGACTCCCGTCAGGGATTTCGGAGAATATATCTGCTAAACTTGCATAATCACTCGAAGCTTGAAAAACTATTGGGCACACCCCCAGAAGTGCGCGTAGGAACACAATAGATAACCAGATCATCGGTCATACCGTCTATCGCCCTAACTGTATTCTATACTTGTGTAAATTTAGTCCGTTGAAGGTCCTGCTATCGAACTGGAATTTTAACATTTTCCGTTAGTTCTTCCACCCTTAAATTTAATCGGTGCGGTGGAAGGCCCCACGTTCATGTTTTGATTTTCACATGTCGGTGAAAGTTCATGTATTTATGGTGTCATAGAAACCTACCAGGACCGGTTTCTTTATTTGGTGGTATAACTGTATGGTCACTTTTATGAAATCTCATGAAAAAACTGACAATTTAAATTGTGTTTTCAAACAAACACTAACAGTCTTGAGTAAATCATTATGTTCCCACTGGCTGTGAATAAAATCAGTTATTGGACATTCGTCAGCATTTTTCTTTTGGGGAATTACATGATACTAGACAGGTTCTCCATCGTGGTACAGAGCTCAAAATGACGGTAACTTACAACAAAGCGCACAGAACAGCAAATGCTACGGTCAATTTACTACATCAAATAGAAAGAGACGGTCCGACACGACATCAGTAGGTAAGTGCTTCACAAGATGCAACTAATTTACCAGACAGTCTACTATTAGACAAACGAAAATTATACGCGGCAATAAAGAGTAACTTTTAAGAAGAACTCGACTGAAAATACGCATTAATTGCACAAAAATATCGAAGTAAAGGTAAGGTCTCACTTATCTCTGAAATCGAGCTGCGCGCCTCGTTTTTGATCCGGGCTTTTCCGGTCTGAATGGGGAACTTAAGGCGACAGTCATATTCTATCTATAAAGTAATTTAACGCAACCATCGTCTACAAATATCATAGTACTCGTCAACTATCCTAAGCCCTCTTGACATAAATCACGTAAACAATTGTAAAAAGGAATTCAGTATGTACAGACGAGTGTCAGCATACCCATGGATAACAAAATTGAGAGGAAGAGTTAAGGAACGCTGGAGTATGTTCCGTTCATATGTGAAAGAAACTGTTAGCCCAAACGCCCCATTCAGACGACGGAAAGCAAGCAAATATCCTAAGCAGATTTGGATTTTGAGTGCATCAACTCGAAAGTTCTTTGGAATCTTTGGGTCCGAATTTATTTTTCACTGTGTCAGAAGGAAGATTCCACCCAATTCCTCCAAGAAACATATATAATGATTGCTGCTTCCATTTCGCGTCGGCGAAGTGTATCTCAGATTCGACCTCATCGGCGATCTGCAATCGTCTAAATATCTGTACAGGGCTCCCCACTTGACAGCCTTTCTCCAAAACATACATCGAAGACCACAACGGCTGAGTCATTTTCTACCTAACTTCATGCTTGGCAATTTATCTGCCCCAAAATTTTCTGGAAATATCCAGCATTATTTTAAAACAAATTGAAAATTTAGTAAACAACCAGCAGTGAGGCACTCAGTTGTAAAAAATACGCCCACAAAAGTTGCATAGGCGGGATTTGACCTCGGCACCTCCGAAACCAAAGGGCAGGAGTTCGACAACTAAGCTACTGATGGACGGCTCACAGCTGGTCTGATTAATTTTTTAACTATGGAGCAGCAGCTGAGAACGGTTTTTAATTCATTGACAGTCTCGTGAAAAAATGCCCATGAGATCGTTAGACTCCAGGAGAATTAAGCACAGTAGACTCCCCGAGACAAAACGGGAAAGAAGGGCCAGTGTACTGGCCTTAGGCTTTGAAAGCTGCATGACAAATGCGACGGATTCTGCGCCAGCCCGTCGTTGTGTTGGCTGTTAGGAACTTAATAAGTGGGTCCAGATTCTTGAAGAGGAAGAGCGTCTACTGACTGACATAATTCTGACTATTCTTAAGCACAGCAAAATATAATCATCTAATAATCTGTCAAATTTTCGACGGAAAAGGGACGGAGATCCTCCTAATGAAGGCACAGGCGGGAAAAACCCAAAGCCAGTCAAAACCAAATCTATTGTGATACCCAACATTTCTTTCGTCCAGGACGCTCCCGCCTAACCAGTGTTCTTTACTCGCACGAAAAATGGACACGAGCTACCGATAGGAGTTATCCAGTGTATAACATATATTTGACTTCAAGAAGGCCTTTGACAGTGTCCCACACAGGCTTCTTTTACGGGAGATTTGGGATGTAGGAATTCAAGGAAGAACGTTTAAATGGATCAATAGTTTTCTGTCCTCCAGAATACAAAGAGTCGTCGTTGGTAACTCTGCCTCCGAATGGGCAAAGTAGGAAAGTGGTGTCCCACAGGGTTCTGTCTTAGGCCCAGTACTCTTCCTGATTTACGTTAATGACTGCATCAGCGAAGTGAATTGGGAGGCCCTCATGTTCGCGGATGACATGAAAACATGGACTGAATTCAAGTGCAATGAAGACTCACAGGACTTGCAGTCGAACATCGACAAACTAAGTGTTTGGTCGAACAGATGGTTTTTGAAGTTTAGCCTGTCCAAATGCGTGGTTTTGCACCTGCATACCGGTCGAAATGTCTCTCCCAAACACCGGTACTATATTAACGGGACGGTGTCAAAAACTGTGGAAAGACACAGAGATCTGAGTGTATGGACGACCACAAATCTATCGCTACCAGGACACTGTAGAAAGATGGTCCGGAAGGGAACTAGTACTTCAAACTGGATCAGACGTGCATTTAAAATATTTCCTCCCGAACTCTTCGAAAGACTCTTTGGTGCCTTTGTAAGACCCCATCTGGAGTATGGAATGCCAACAGCTTCACCATGGATGAAGAAGGATATCGACTTACTCGAACAGGTGCAACGCAGAGCGGCGAAGATGGTCGATGGTCTAAAGCCTTTGCCTTACCAGAAGAGGCTGAATGTACTTGGCTTATTCCCTCTTTCTTATAGACAACTAAACAGCAGTCTACTCTGGGAATTCAGGATTGTCCGCGGCCAAGGTTGCTCATTAAGAGCGGAGGACTTCTATGAGTTTGCCCGTACAAACCAATTACGTGTTCATGCCTACAAAGTCGAGACTGAGCGCACGCGGTTAGACCGTAGAAAGTTTTCATTCAGCCAGCGAGTTGCCCGACCGTGGGACTCGATTCCAAGCGAGATGGTGACGGTTGACACAGTCTGCATGTTTAAAGGAGACTTGCTGGCTTCATTTTCAACAAAAATCGGCTTTTACAGCATGACTGCCCACAGCCAGTTCTGTAAAACACTGTCATATACAATCCCTCCGCACTAAGTTACAGTGACCTAGTGCACTTCCTTATGATTACTATTGTACTGTGACCCGATCACATTGTAAATGCCTGCACTTTTATTTTGAGTGCGAATCTGCGAAAGCAGAGTACATAAATAGGGTCATCAAGGGCTCTGCCTCTTACCTTCCAAATATATACACCTACACATGTACACACACATATATATATATATATATATTACATACGCAGCTCGCTAAGAGTGCAACAGGCCAGACGCAGACAGCTGTTTCACGGTCGTTACCGATCATCAGTACGTCATAGGCCTTATGAAGTGAGGTATATAAGCATGTCAAGTGGGCGTTTGACCCTCACTGTTGTGGTTAGGATCTCACTCGATCCCATAGCGAGCTGCGTATGTATTATATGTGGTATGTGTCCTCTGACACAGCGTTCGTTGTCGCCAGTAGCAAGCTGGCGGGCGGACAGAATGGGATCGAGTGAGATCCTAACCACAACAGTGAGGGTCAAACGCCCACTTGACATATATATATATATATATATATATATATATATATATATATATATATATATTTAGAAAGATGAAGTTCTTTCCCAAAGAACTTCATCTTTCTAATTATATTTCTTGGGATGCCTGTTTTTCAATATATATATATATACAAGTTACGTGAATAGGCAACGGGCAGACTCCTCTGCTTGGACGTTACTTTTGGAACGCGGGCTAGAGAAGGACAGTAGCCGAGATGTCTTGACGCTATTTTTACCCGAGGGGAAGAAATAGTGCTTAATATGAAGGGCCAACCGCCAGTAGGGCCAAGCGACCGCATTACGCTCGAACAGTCGGCTGGTGCGCGGGAGATGGAAGAGAGTGCGAGGGGGTTCTGGGAACTCCGTCCCGCGGCACTTCAGCGCATCTGATGAGCTTGAATCTATGAAGACGCGCTAAGAGTTGTGATTTGATCGGTTACCAGCATATGGTGGAACACAGACCAATAGTCAGTCTTGTGTGTGTGGAGGAGTTGGTCGGAGGACTGAGCGTCAGGTTACAGGGGCTCCTTCTCAAGTGGCCTCGATGGCATTTTCATGCATACGGTAATCGAGCCACCCATCTCATCTGCGTA
>CACRXP010002143.1:0-16190 GCA_902702965.1 Spirometra erinaceieuropaei
TTTTCTCTCTGAAATCACCATGCATCGGAATACTTATGAAAGGAAATACTTCCAGGAAATAAATGCAGAACTCGATACATTCAATCTAATAGTTTTGTACCAGTATAAACCGGAAGGAAACCAAATAATAGATTATTTTTTGTTAAATGGGAAAATAATCTATTATTCAGTTTGACACCCTCTCTATCACAGACCCCCGCAGCGTCGCATCCGCCAAAGCTACCGCTGTCTCGGCCACCGTTATAGAGTTTGAATGGGGCAAAATAGTCTACCCTTCTGACGGTCTGAAGGCGTTTCTACTGCGAGGCGTCAATGGTAGTGGTGAGGCAAGCGTGGAGATTGACCCAAAGGAAAGAAAGGGTCGCCTGACGAATCTGAAGCCCTTTACGAACTACTCCACCTCCGTCATCTCTCTGTACTCCGACTCCAACGCAACCAGAAATGCGGGTGTCGTGCTCACGTGGTCTGCAGGTATTGACTTACACCCAATCTTTCATACATCGCTCCTATTTCTTGCCATGGAAAGAAAACAAATGTGATCAACTGTTTGTTTTGCCAACTGATGTGACTTCGGCAACACTGCCGAATCGATTAGGAGAGAAATAGTAAAGATGCGGGCTTTGAAATTGGCTGCCTCACCTGAAAGAATTGGCTGGTTGGCTTATCTGAGATTCTTGACATGTGAGTGCATAATACGCCTAAGCATATTTACGTCAGAAAACAGTTATACCTAAACTGGACTAAACAGCTAGAACGATTCATCAAAAGACCGACACGAGTATCCACATTCTATTTCCCGGTAACGATAGCTAAATGAATAATACGCCCAATCACCATATACTGTGGTCAGTTTAGCTGACTTTAGTGTCCTTTTATTGAACGTTTGACTGAAAGTCGACGGCGAGACCATTTCTGCTTTTTCAATCTGCAGTGAAGAAATGGTGCATTTTGACAAAAGTAGGCCCTTAATGCTCGTTCCAATGTTTCTAACCATCGTTGAAGATATAATTCCCATTTATTTGTACTCAAGATTTATGCACTCTTTACCCCTAAAACAGCCCCCTCCTCACCAAATCTCACATCCGCCCTCGCTTCTGGATCCCAAACGATTGCACTCTCTTGGACTGCACCAGAGATCAGTAATGGCATTTTGGAAGGTTACAGTGCGGAATGCTATCGACCAGGCGACTCCTATCCCGAAGGTAGCCAACGTGTAAGTGCTAACACGCTCTCCGTTGAAATTACCGGTCTTCGCGCAAACACCTTATTCGAGTGTGCTGTGATCGCCTCTACGAAGGAAATTAGATGGGGCCAGGGAGGTGGAAAGTCCGCCTCGGCAAGATCATCTCTCCTCAGGACTTGGCCAGGAAGTAAGCATCCTTGCAGTGTGCTCATTACCTGCCATAACGAATTTTGTAAATATGTTATTCGTCGACAACCTATTAATGCCGCGAATGGACGGTATCTCCTCAGTTAAATGCCGTTACATCAACTAGAATTTACAAGGTTCGACTGTATTGCCCATGTGACTGGGCAGCAAACGCAGTGACCCTTTCACTATGCGATACGGATACAGGCGTTTTCAGATTTGGTGCCGTGGAATTTCTAGATAAAGATAGTAAATCGATTGCACACGACGTTAAAGTCCCCATAAGTTTCTCTTTTTCGGACTTAAGTGGCGACTTCCTACCCTCCACGCAGCACTATGATTAAGTTTTAACCCAGCAGATGCTTCTACATGGTGACTTAAGATATTTCTGTTAAGGGGTATCATACCGTAAGCTCATAAGCCAACGCTCAGTTACCTGGTTGACAACGAATATGACAGAGTGCGTATGGCTAACAAAGATAATATTTCATGTGAATGTTCAAGATAAAAATTTCATGTGGACCCACAGCACTGACACATATGAACCTCTTTAAAATGGTAGTGGGCAGCGTCGATTTTCATGGACTCCGAAAGGAGTCAAGGAATATCCTGTTGTCAGCCGTTTAACGTGCAATCATATGCAGTCCGTGATATGGAAATAAGCATTAACTCGATTGCTTTGAGGAAATGTTTTCGATACACTAATCTTACTGCTCCTAGTCACTGAACAGCCGATCATCAAAAACGCTACTGCAGTCGGACCAGACTCTGTGTTTCTGGAGTGGTGGAAAGTAAACAACGTTTACGGAATTCTCGGACACTACCGCGTCAATTGCGGTCAGGAAGGTCAAAAGGACAATGTGAAATCGGTCCAAGTATCAAATGACACACTCAGCGCAAAACTCTCTGGGTTGATTCCAAACACAAGGTACAGATGCACCGTGGAGGTCTTTGTTCTGCCAATTGAGCAGAATCTGGGTGGTGGATACAGTCAGCCGTCCTTCGAACGATCTCCGAAGACATGGCCCGATGGTATGTTGCACGCAACTGCGTATACAGTCATGCTACAGTTGTTTCACTAAGTAATGCCTGTTTTGCACCTTTCTACATATAAGTTCCCACAGAACCGACCGAGATAGCCGTGACTGCCGTCAGCTCGACTGCCGTGAAGATCGACTGGAAAGCCCCTCTCACTCCAAATGGAGATATAAGCAAGTATCGGGTAGTGGTTTATGAGGGCTCGCAAAATCTTTCCTACGAAACCGGGCCTGGCGCCCTCAGTTATGTTCTTGACGGACTTCAGCCCTACACAACTACCGCCTTGGCAGTTCAGGCGTACACGAATCCGAACAGCGACGGCTTGGGCGGTGGGTTCGGAAAGATCAGCCCGGTGGTGTCAGTAACTACAAAGGAAGCTGGTGAGATGATTTGGTTCCGACGTTTTGCCAAAGTATGGCCTGGATTTATCCACATTAGATAGAAGCCAAGATTAGCATTGCCTAGTTGCTGATTTATGAAGTACTTACTATTCGTATAGTATCATAAGAGAGGGGACAAAAGATGGCCGGCACAAGAAAACATTGCTATATCGTTTCGAATATACGCCTTAACTCACATT
The DNA here is from genome assembly GCA_902702965.1 of Spirometra erinaceieuropaei. Taxonomy (NCBI): domain Eukaryota; kingdom Metazoa; phylum Platyhelminthes; class Cestoda; order Diphyllobothriidea; family Diphyllobothriidae; genus Spirometra; species Spirometra erinaceieuropaei. Next base: position 2,988 of record CACRXP010002143.1, read on the forward strand.
TATATACGTCAACTGATGAAGACGGTATTTCTTAAACACTAATCTAACGCATTACTCAAAGAGACTATCTGCGTCGTCTGGATTCGAAGCAAAATTGTTCGTTTAGTCTATGTGCCACCTTAAAAACAATTTCGTGTGCAAACAGAAGTGCAGATAATTTCACATTTATATGGTCCCGTTATTTCTATGCCATACTGTGCACCATTAGGATGAATGTGCGGAGACCTTGTACGGGTACAATTCAAGGGAGCCAAGAGAAGACGGCTGGCTAGGGACGATGACATGTACCAGGCAAATGTGATGTGTTTGGGTCGTCCTATGATAGAGAATGGAAATTTATTGAGTTAAAGTGACTTTATTGTCCTTTTCACTGAAAATCTCCCCACTATAATAAACAAGGGTTTTGTAAAACTTTATAGTTTAAAGTGCTACATCTCAAATATGCCGCAAGATTTTTGTATTCTATTCAAATGTTAATGTATCGATTGTGATTTAGTTTAAGAGCAAAATTTAGATCACGTTATTTTAGCTACGACATTCGATCCCAAAATCGGCACTATGTAAAGATTAAGGGTAAACAGTATTCTCGTTTGGGTGATGCGGTTGAACTGGTTTTTCGGGCACTTCCCTACTCTTAATGCAAAAGAACTAATAAGTTTAAATTCTGGCGCCTTTTTGATGTACGAAAAATCTAATTTTTAGTCGAAACGAAACCGACGTTGGTCCAGAAATCAGTATGTGCCTGCGTCGGACATTCTTTTATTTTTCCAGGTAACTGTCAGACAGATTGTCTTAAACATGGCTCTGAAAGCTACCAGATAACTCCGGTCGACATCTTCGTTATATCAAGCCTTCCGTCACCCAAACAAACATATCTTCAACCTTCCATGTTTATTTATCTGTCCTGCAGCCCCAGGTGCCGTTCAGCTACTCAGCTGCATTCACACGCCACCTGGATCGCCCAGACTTGCCTGCTCCTGGAGCTCTCCCCTCGTGTATAACGGGATTATCAGAAAATATGCCGTTCAATTGATGGACATGACTTCGCACCGTGTAGTCAGCGACAAGATGATTGAGGACACCTACGTCACCTTCAAGGAGGCATTCGACTTCACTCACGTTTACCAGGTCTCCGTCGCTGCAGTTACAGTTCTTGAGGGCGAGAAAACTAATGTCACAGTTCAACTTCGGACCTCAAGTAAGCCAGTGTGTGCCAAATCTCAAGGCTTAATCCTCAATGCACTGTTTCAAATAATGGAACTTTTCTTAGGGGTTTGAGGGCATGTATACTGCTATCGAAGTTTAACTTTCCGTTGTGAAAGGAAGAAGGCGGAGGCAGGAGCTTTAATAAGAGTTTTAGATTGGACCGGATATTTGATTTTTGAATGCATTAAAGCAAGAAGCTTATGCAAATGCGATATTGCCCTCATCTTCTTTCCAATAGGGTTTATAATACCACAATTTCTTTTTGCTTACGACCTTGCGTAATAGTTCGGGGGCGGTGATACGCTTATTCACGTCCAACTACGCCTAAATAATGATAAATGAATTCAGGACAATAAAAAGGAATTTAAAAGGCAATTAAATGAATTTGAGCTTATTGAAATTAAGGCAATCTAAATAAAGTCTTCTAGAATCGGAAATCACCTCGAGGCCGTAGTAACTTTAACCATGCATGAGGATCGGCCGGATCAAATGCAACTTACCCCAGTACACGATGTTTCAAGACACACCGGCTTTCCTTGTTATGTTGTTTTAGAGTATCCGTACAGACATTCCCGGAAGGCATAAGTGACCGCAAATGGCCGTTTTGTAGCTGGAAGGTCCAAATAAATGTAACTGTACTGTACGATATTTTGTCATCTGTGAACAGGCATCATGGCCTACTACTTAAAAGGTCTGCTGCAGCATGTTAGAATACTCTCTATTTTTCAGATCACAGAAGGCGCCATCTAAGATCTAATTTCATTTACTCCACCCCGAATTGAAGTCGCACTGGTCAAAAATGAGGAGCTCAAGTTTGAACAAATTCGCTGAAATCCGCCGTTTATTTTCTCGAATCGCGAAACGTCGGCTCAAGTTTCTGTTGTCTAAACAGTCTGATAAATAATTATTTACGAGTGTCTTGAGAGCGAAAGATTTTAACATAGCTCAAAAAGCTGTAAATGGCATTAGTTTATTAATAAGTTGAGTATAATTTATTCCGTTTCGCATGGAGCTGGACTGATCCAAAATACGAGGAACCATCCAATTTGCCGACCTTAATTCTGAAATAATCCATCATAATTTACATTCGGCGACTTGAGTAGGGATTCAGGGTGTGCCTTTCCTTTAACGTACAAAGTTGATACAATCCTCTAAATACTAGGGCATTATTAGACGATGATAAGATGCATGTGCTATGTTTATTTCTGACGCATTATAGCTTTCGTTCATTCTAAGGGATAGTGCAGCCAGCCTGAAGAAAGCCACGAGTATATCTGGGATTTTCCAACAAGCCTTTTGCGTTTTGTTCGATTATGGCCTTGCGGCAACGTTCACCGATCAGTTTGCAGGACAATCTCACCCCGTTGAACCTTGGGGTTTGACTCACAGATCTTCTAGGTACGTTCATCGCGATCGCTATCATGTCAGGTAAAAGAGCTGGATAGCCAATTCCGGCTTACTGGATAAGGTCACTGAGCCATGTTTGTATGGCCCAAGATTCGAACCCGGATTCTTAACAGATTGAAGGTTTTCATGTCCAGCATTCTAGTAATGAGTCACGAATCCTTTGTGTTGTCGGTTGCAACCGAGAATATTAGATAGGGATATGACAGTCAGTTGTACATACTTGCAACACTCCAGATGCCTCGGTCGATGCATGAGGAAAGTAAGAGTGGTCTGGCTATTACGTGTATCCTTATTTGGTTTTTGTGCGAATTCCGACATCTGAACTTCAACTTAATGTAAAAATAGTAGTTTATTAAATGCACGACTTAAAATTAAGCACCCAGGTAATGAGGTTTTATTGTTCGACGCGAGGTATAAAAGTATTAATATATTTTAAGCTAGGTGTGAAAGAAGGGCGGCTTGTCTGGGAACCGAAGCCGTAGGATTTGCGTCACCAAGTTTTGATTGGTAACTTAGGGGCACAACGGAACGAGTGAGTTCCGTATGAACGATAGGTGAGCGCCCCCTAACACTGTATATTCCCGATCGAAAACCGACAAGGCAACGAGCTCGTGGCCCGGTGAGTAGAGGCGTTGACTTCTAAACCAACAGGTCGCGAGTTCGAGGCTCGGGTGTTCCACACTTCGGGCTTGGGTATGGCTGGCTGACGACGGCTAATAAGCCAGAAATGGCTATTCCAGTCTCCCTTGTCTTTGTCGGTAATACCATTCTGCCTAGGTCATGTCGTGACTGCTTGACTTCGAAAACCCCCACTGATATTTAAGATTATGGACTTCTTACACATAGTGCAGGTTACGGGCCGTACTCATTCTTTTGTGTCTTAAAGCTTGACAACGATATGTTTAAGGACACCACTTGAGTGTCAGTAAAGTGTGTATCTTGCCGTATGTGGTTTTGATCGTAGTATTCATTTGCGAGCCGCAGCCCAAATTGTACCGCCGGCAACAAATACTACCAGTGGCCTCAAATAATTGCTTCAACTCTGTTATTTTCTAGAATTTGTCTAGTTTTTAAAACACCGCGCTCGTTTTCGTTGCTGCGCGAAACCGTAGGGCAGGACTTTCGCCAGAAATCCAGACAATTTCTGTATTTTCTTGTAATTCTTCATTTTACTGTCTGGCGTGCTGCCCCACCCAGAAAACCCCGTCGTCACCATCCCCGTACGACGGGAGTCAAGATCTACTAACATTTATTCGGGATCTTTTACCCTACCGCTGCTAACCCAATCCAGAAACCTACCAGGAAGTTGAATAGCAAGTAGTAGAATGTGCAATTATGTGCTACCGACAAAGACAAGGAAGCTAACTATTATCATTTCTGATTTATCAGCCCTGCCATGGAAAACCTGAGACTCGAACTTAGGATCTTCAACCTACGGAGGACAAATGATTCGTCGGTCTGCCAGTGAGCCACGGTTCCGTTGCGCTGTTGTTTGTAATAGGGTAGACTACCTAATAAAAATGGAAGCCCACCGGTCAGCTTATGGCAAGTTTCACCAAATTCAACCTTGAAATACGGGCGGAGTCGTTGCATGGGATCTGGAAAATAAGCATCCAGGGATGTCTTACACAGAAGCATAGAGAACCGCAAATGACATCGTCCATTCGCAAGTATCGTCGGCTCTTCGGAATCGCATTCACTCCCTCAAATAGTAAAATTAGACACCGCCTTTGTTGTTGAAATCGGCTAAAATGTTTTGGATTTTTGACTTCTTAGTACGTAATGAAGTTCAGATAGCTTAGTAGAGAGAAACTTCGCAATAAACAGTTATTTGTTAAACATGATGGCTACTTATGGGTTACTTACTTACCGAATGTTTTAATAATAGGCGGAACTGTATTAAGCGGGCTTAGGTGAACTTGGTGAGTCGCGCTGCGCTTGTATGCGTAAGAAACGATACTGGGTTTTTTGGAAAGGCGCTTAGTAATCGAGTAACCGGGTCTGCTCCTCCTTTCTATCTTGAGACTTGATCAGGCAGCCGCAGAGCAGCAAGTCATATATGTGGCAGGAGACGGATGTAGCCCATAACCCGGTCGGTGGGCGTTTTTACAGCAACTTCATATCCTCGTTTGCAACTGACAAGATAACAGGGCATGTGGCTCAATGAAACAGTGTCCAACTCAATGACCAAATGTCTCGGGTTCGAATCCCAGGTGCTAAAACTTCGGGTTGGTCATGGCTGGGTGACGACGGTCAATAAGCTGGAAACTGTCATTTCAGTCTCCCTTGTCTTTCTTGGCAGTCTATTTTCTGCAGGTTCTGATTTTATTGGTTTTGCCACCATCATGACAAAATCTCGAGCCCAAAGTCCAGCACACATAATATGGTTGTATAAATGGAGTTGGGCCTTTAGCATAAATCGTATGCTTTGGGTCCAATCGGAACTGACGTTTGCAAAGGTATGGTCAATGCAGAAAACATATTCGTCATTATTCACATTCTAAAATATAAACTAACCGGCTATCTACCTTTGTCTTTATTTAGATTCAATTAAATCCCTAGCTGGCCTCGGCGCCACTGAGGAAACTATAGTAGGAGCAAAGGCCACCGATCCAAATTACGTAATTGACGAGGAGGGTCCCGCCGGATCACACGGAAATATCACAGAGACAAACCTCTCTGGTCCCCATGACAATTTAAGTGGAATCGGTACTGCAGTCCCATTCGAATCAACTGAAGAAGGTATGACCGTTGTTAGGCAGCTGCCCTGCAACCCACAATACATGGATCAAGCACAGTAGATTAGGCTCTGAGTTCACTGAAGTTCAAAGGGGATATTAGGCATCCCCTTATGAGTATACGTAAAAGAAAAATATCCGAGGTATGTTATTTGAATTCCTCTGCTTCGCTCTACGAAGACAGACAAAGCAGAGGAAACAACTCGTCAAAACATGACTGCAAACGTATTCATTCGTTTCGAGCAAACTTTTTGTTTTCATGCTACCGTTCACCAATATTACAAAGTAAAAGCCTATGGATCAGTAGGGTGTGTATCCGAGTAAAATTTTTAAAAAACTTCATCTGGAGGCAAAAACATCCTAACTATTCTCATTCTTTTCCTTTATATTCAATTTATGCCTACTTCTCCCGTGGTATATCTGCGAGCTAGACCATACATTACCCTCAGGCTATTATTCACGCCATTCCGTGTGGTTTTCTGCGGAAGTTGTTCTTCATAAACCCGCCACATTCGAAATAAATAGTTTGCCAATGACGCGTCGGCTAAAACGCATAGGTATTTTGTAGGGTTATAAATACTGCAACTTCCTGTGCACGAAGCACATGTTTCCGTCATTGTCTCTGATGATGGATTCAAGTGAGAATCCGAAAAGTCAGGCGAATTAAAACCTTATTCCAGCGACCGCTTGTAGTTCTTATTTACTAGTTCCTGGAACTGTTATCATCGCTTGTATTGGTAATGATGCATTATCAATCAAACAATGAGTAGAGTTGGACAACCAAATGACCATCTCCTTAATCGTTTGTTTCTCTCAGCTGAATTGAAGTGACTTTTAACTAATGAGTTTGTTTTTAGAGTAGGACATGTTTATGTCTCTTTTTGATGATAGACAGTTAAATGATTTTAAAATTCGATTGCTTCAGAACTGTGATTTTTTACGCCAAGGCCTGCAGTAACCGAAAATTACTGCGTTGTACGAGCTTTCCGCAACCCACTCTAGCCTTTGGCTTTTCCTTTTAGAGACAATTCGAGAGGAGACTTCCTCATCGGTAGCAATCGCCATCGCAGTCGCTGGCATAATTTCTCTACTTGCACTGTCAACTGCCCTCTACATCTTTGATGTTCGTTCGGCTATGCCGTATATTCCCTTTTTCTTTGGCTTAAATGGGAGAAAGGTTCAATCGGATTATAATATTAACGGTCCCCTGGAGGTGAAATCAAATCGCAGGTATCCGCCGTTTGTACAGACGTTTTGCTCCAATTTCTTTCCTTACAAATATGTCTGATTTCCTTTTAGTGATTCGAATCGCGTATATACAAAGCTGGACTATGTGGGGACAAAATTCACGGAACTTCAAACACAATCAAGCGTCGGTAAGAATGAACCTCATAGGGTAATTTTATCTGCCTTTAAACCCAGCTAAAGTAGCGCGAACTACCAAGCTTTAAGTGAACAAGTCATCTGCGATATACTTAGTAGTTAAGATAGTGGAATTTACGTGTCGAGGATAGACATATAAAATTCTCACACTTCGCCTTCATAAAAACAAGCAAGAAAAAGGTCGGTATTTGAAAGACAAATGCTGATGAGCATCCTGATGCGTCTTAGAGAGGGAACACAATTCACATTCTTCCGTTATTACGAAAGTCCGCCGAAGAAATTGTGTGGGCGGAAAGTCGGACACGCTAACCTCTATAAAATTGATACTCGCAGGTAAAATACAATGTTGCCAAGAAATGGTTCGATTCGGAATTTGTTTGGAGTACAAATTACTGAAAATTTATTTCGTGGAATTCACAGGCGTATTGTCTCTATTTTTTGCCAGTTCCCGCCAACAAAATTACTTTAAAAAGTGAATACTATCGCAGTGACCGTGTTAGTAAGTCCAACAGCATCACGGCTTTGTGGGTTCTGCGGACTATGAGGAAGGCAAAACCGAAATGAATGTCGACCATCAAGATTAGGCACACGGCATATTCCCAAGACTCCTTCAATTTAAATCCCACTGTCCTGTACTTCATGAGAAAAAAGTAAACTACTAATAAGTTCCAAGTAGTGAGACCATTCTGCATTTAAAATATGAGAGATGCTTCCTGAAGTAATGAAGGGAAACACACTCCGATTGTTCCTTCCTGAGGGTGGATCGCATGTCGTTTTTTGCATTTTGTGACCCCTATTTTTAAGGAATCTTTTTCTTCAGAAACCCCTCAAAAGGCGGAATTTTCGCCAGCCGCAGTCGTCGTGACGGTGTGTGGAATTCTTTCCTTGATGGCGCTGGCAATGGGAATCTACCTCTTGGTAGTTCGTCGCAGACGGAGGAGTGTGCTCAACGTCAACGTTGATGCCGAAGAAAATGACACATCTGTTCTTGGTCTTAAACCTGCCCCATCTGCTTCTAAAGTTCAGCAGTCAGTGTAGCGCGATGAACGTAAGCAAAGATACAAGGCGGACGGGCATTAAATGACTCCATTGCCTATTTACGTCGTTTCTGGCCAACAAATTGATCATAAACTATTTCATTACCAACGATGCTTACGTTCGTGCGGTGATAGGTGTTAAATTTCTCTAACTTACCCAATAAGCAGAGTCCTATAATAGACGTGTATGTTCAGCCTATTAAATTATGTTTGTTCGAAACCGATGGCGTGGAATTATTTCTGAATGATTGTCGCTGAGTGATTAAAGCTTGCTGTAGCAGACGGGATGCGCAATGCGGGTTAGCTGAGGATTCAAATGGCGTTAATTAAGGCGTGTGTCCTTGGAGTTTTTAAGGCAAGATGTGGCTCGGTAGCACCACCTGATGGACACGATACTGTTGGGACTATGCTAAAGAGATTTGGTCAGGGGTTAGGATTAGGGTTTAGGATTAGGGGATTAGAGTTAGGCGTTAGGGTTAGGGGTACAACCGCGCATTCCCACTAGCTTTTCTTTTGCATACAACTACCTGACCTCGTCGCCTGTGCATTCCCCGGCTCCACCTGTAAAAACCCTATTACAAATCGATCTCCTGATAGAGGTGACTGGTGTTTTCTAACTTCAGGCGGGGCCACCAAACCACATCGAATCGGTTTTACTAATAGGGCGTAGGCAATGTAATATGTGATTTAGTCTGCGCTGACGCAGTGGACAATATGACGCACCGTAGGACCTCTGACAGTGCTTATTGTCATGGCTTGCGTGGTCGTCAACTGAAGGAGCGATTAAATCCTTAATGGGATTGAGGTCCAGGATGCAAAGTCAGGTTTAAACGAGATACATGGGAAAGTTCATTGTCTTGTCGATGTACGCATAGTTATGAGCATAAGTGGGCTTGGTGTCGACGCTGGAAACTGCATCCTCATGACAAATCAGGGCATCCCTAGTTATAAGAAGGCTGTCGCTGTAAAAGTAGTGGCTTGGAAGGTTGTCAGCTGATGGGCCAGCTTGGAGTTCCTCGAGGCTGCGTGGCAGTATGCAAGGACTCACTCTTATTGCGGCGTTTATGACATTCAAAGCTCTGCGACATCCGACACTTACTTAATGCGGTTGGTACAGAAAATGTGTAGGATGCTGTTTGTGTGGGTGTCACGCGGGCGGCGAACTGTTCGAAATTGTCCGCCATTGCGCCCAATGCTAATTTGACTTTGTTATCCTATCCGGCACCACGGGTGTTGTGGCGTAATGAGGAAGGTGTAGCGTAAGTCTGTTTCAGCATAAACACATTTACGCACAAGTCGCTGTTGCCGGGCAAAGCTGGTGAACCAGCGTTGGACGAAGTTACCTCTACGAATTAAACTGTGAGGCACGATCGCAAAGGTAGCGGGAGTAAATCTGAGCTTAACTTTGTAGGCTACGGTACCGTTAGTCTTGATGCCGTCATTCGTTTGTGCTGTGTTCGGGTAAGATGTGAAAATACTCAGATAGTAGTCCTCGTGGACGGGTGAAATGTGACTCAGCAGGTAGTTTGCATGATGTGATTCCCTTCTGTCGACTATGAAACACGTGGTGCTAATGCAAGGTCTGATGTTAGGGACAGGGGGGCGGATCAGTTTTTTCGAGACGTCACCTCCTATCAGGGCCACTGGCACATCCATAAGATTACGCTAACCCACATCTGTCACGCGGTAGTCAGAAAATATGTAGCCTAGCAAAATCTTTAATGAAGTCGTCTCACAAAAACGGTATAGGGTATCCTGGGAGATGCCACCATCGAACACCATAATCTGCTGTTTAATTACACCATTGTTGCCTAGCAGATCCTCCACTTCCAAAGTACTTAAAGTCATGCAGGGTGCTATCAGTGGGAAAAAAGTCACCGAAACAGCGGGCACGCGACAGAAATTTAGGCTGTCTACTATCACAATAAACTAACTTTTCGCACAAGTCACCACCCTGCTGTGGAGCACACGGTGGACCTTGTCAGATGCGACGGTCGATTTGTCGTGTGTGAGTGTGTGTGCGTGCGTGTGGCTGACCTCTCTTGGGTGTTGTTGCCGTGCTTGGTCAGAAAACCTGGTCATTTGCTGTGTGGACAAGGGGGTGTGGCGTGGAGCGCTAAGGTGCGGACACAAACGTGCCAGCCACCCGAGTCCTGCCCGTCTCCGTTCTTCTTGACGCTGTCTTGACACCAGGTCCAGGTGGGGAGTGGGAAAGAGAGAATGCCGTTGACGCTGCGCAAGTCTTCTATCACTATAAAGTAATTCAAGCGCAGTTCACCGTGCCTGCCGCTGTCGCCGGATCAAAATATCAGGGCCGATTCATCAGAAGCCCGCCATGAGCGATAAAAGTTCGGAGAGTAAGACATGCCGGAGTTAATTTTTAACGGACAATTAAAAAAACACCGAAGCATCGGCAGGATTCCGGGCCGCTAGTGAGAGGATAAGTCATGAATTCAGCCGACAATCTAACCACCTAGTAAACGCTGCCTGGACCAACAATCTCGCATAGGTAACGTCTCAGCAAACTTACTCAGTGAATTATTCAACTCTCCCATACTGAAAGATGCTTCTAGTATATTCTAAATTGGCTGTTGTCGAAAACATGCTGTCTTGGAATTGGTTGCGTAACTACATGACATAGTCTCTGTCAAGAATATAACCCAGATACAAAAATCTCTATCAGTTGGTACCTCGTATGTCACGGGGTCTGGAAGTTTGGCTTTACACAGGCCTTCCTACTTCTCCCGCAGTTGAGAATTCTGACGTTTTTTTGATCAGTAGAAACAACAAAATCTCAAAAAACCCCATATACATATATCTGCTCTTCGAAGTGTGAAGCACGTTGTGAGAAGTAATCATAGACTCCCGTCAACCACCTTTACTTTGAATGCACAGATATGTCATCTTCTAGAAAAAATAGGCTTACGTCACCGAAGGGCACAATGTCGAAACAACAAGATGAAGGATTTACTCAAGCATCGCCCATCGACTATGTGCCCTGGTAGTTCGAGTAGAAAGTCCGACTGCTCTTCTGTTTAGTTTCTTGAAAGTCAGAATCAGGTGATGCGTATAGATGCGACAACCGTAGATGCGTGCATGCTCGTGAATTTTAAAATGAACTCTACCTGAGTCTTAGATACTCTGCAGACGATTTAAGCAACTCTTCCTATATCTGATAATTACCGTCATTAGACTGAGCATTAGCAGAGAAAAATTACTAGACTTAGAGGAAATACCGATACATGTAAGGAGAGCTTGTATGCACACCTTTCCTTACTTAAATAAACCAATGGATGCTGAGCGAATAACTAGGTATTAGAAATAAAATGAATTGCCACTTTCCTGAAAGCCGCCTCGACCCACGCATGCTAAATCCAGCAACAGAAGAGCAGCCTAGATAATAAATTGCACCGTATATGGGATCGCTGACGAAATGTTTGCGTTTACAGTAATTAAAAAGCAAATCGCACTTAGCATAAATAAATAGGTTGTGATCGTGAAGGAAAAAGTGGAGGAATGCTACCATACTCAAACTTTCTTGAGATGAGCATACGAAGAATGGACCCTGAAGCAAACACTTTTGTCCAAAGTGATCAGATGCACACATAGAGTTCCTTGCAATTTAAATTTTAATAAGTATTGTCTATATTTAAACATCGGTGGCTTCGTGGCGTCCAGGGTTGCACCCTGTGTAGTCCTACACACATTTCAAGTTGAAGGTCTCCTTTCCAGTCCATACCGCCATGACACTTCACATTATTGCATGCATTAAGGAGTACCTATGCGCCCTCTTCTGCAAACGGAAGGGCAGTCGCAGTATCCGGTTCCCATTACTCCAATTATCTCATCTGCAAGGCCTTAAAGACTATTGCTTGAAATTCACAGATTGACTGACAGCTATTCCAAAAAGGCAGTTTGACTTCCACATATACAACCTTCAGTTGTTCGGAAATCCCCATTCTTAAGGTTATCATTAATCGTGCTTTACTTCGGCGAAGTTCTGGCAATTATGTTGAGGACGGACGTCCGACTTGGCCGCTGATGTCCAGTACGTGGCCTAACTCATGAAGATTAATGAAAGAATTTGATGTGACCATTTTCGGACACCACAAACATTGCGCATTTTGCTCACTCGTCCAGCTTCTTTAAGCCAATGCCCATTTCTTATGCAGATAATGTGTCTATACAGCCTTTTCAAGGCCAATGATCACATTTGCCTTGAAAAAGCTGTATAGACACATTATCTGCATAAGAAAAGGGCACTATGTTAAAGGGGCTATACGAGTGAAAATGGACGTTGCGATACATTCCAGCACTCTCTTTTGCTAATATCAGTCCCAGATTTTGACAGCTTATCGGAACGGGGAGCAATTTAGGTCCGAGAGATCAACTAAGCAGAGCTTGCTGCACTTTAAAAGTGGTTTTATGTGGTGCTATCAGTGGGAATGAAGTGGAGAACACACAGTTTATTTCCAGAAAACCATCAGTTCTATCGATTATTAAAAGTCCGCTTAGCATATCTGTGCGATTTCATGCCACCAAATGCAGTCCTAACGCAAACAGGCAATTCTTCGTTTCAATGAACCGAAATTGCTTCGTCGTTCGGAAAATTATATGGGATGACACGGAACTGACTAGCGCGCAAAAGCCATTTTTAGTTTTGAACATATGTAAAATATCTTTCGTGCTGTCGAGCTTCTGTGTATATGTAATTTTAAATTGAACGAGTAAAAAAATAACAGCTGCAGCAACGTATCCCTACGTAAATGACCAGTCTGCCTTGCCCATATGGTTGTAGAACGGAGCCCGCAGTTAAGCAAACAAAGTGGGAAACTACCGCAATATCAATAGAAATGCGTTTTCTTACGTTTGTGAATTATAACAATCAGTAGTTTTAGCAAGGTGAAATGGCCAAAAGTGTCAAATTTGTGTTGGCTTTACCATGCAAACATAACATTACACGGACATTCAACGGAAGACAGTATCAAGTAACAGCTGAAAAGGCAACTTATGATGAAAGTTTTCTAATTGATCAAAAGCATATGCTTTGTTGACGTTTGTTTGGAACCCTCACTTTTTGACAGTAACGTTTCATGTTGGGGTCTGAAAAATGTAGCAGTGGATTTGAGGCACATATTTAACTATACAGATAACATCACATAATGTACAGAAACGATGTTTGACGGGTGCCAAATAAGCGGCCGCAGGTCTTCCATCACGGCTACCTTACGTACTACTGAACAAACAGTAGTACGTAAGGTAGCCGTGATGGAAGACCTGCGGCCGCCACGGTCAGAAAAAACCCTTAAACACACCTACCGAACGTGGAGTTCCCATCCTCTACTGCCTAAAATTCATGTCCAATATACAATGCCACTTTTATACCCTTACGCACACAAACTTCTCCTTTCCTAAACCACCTCTGGGCAGTT
>CACRXP010002147.1:0-10175 GCA_902702965.1 Spirometra erinaceieuropaei
ACAGTCCATATTATCTGATCAGAAGAAATTCAGAAAGGTAGACAAAGAAAAGGATTGCACGGATGATGCAGAGGCAAAAACTGACTGACCGTCTAAGAAGGCTCCACACAGGGGTTACATAAGTGATCGTGACCTCAAATCCCTCCGGCCAATCGACCCGCATATCCCTCGACCATATGGTTTACAGAAGATTCATGAGAAAGGCCTACCGGTTCGCCTGATTTTAGATATGCGAGACCCTCCTTATCATGCGATAGCGAAGTGGTTAGCAGAGAAACTCAAGCCCATACAGCATCAGCTGTCACCACGCAGCTATCTAGATACCTTTCAATGCATTGATGACATTAGAGACCTCAACCTTAACGGCATGGTGATGCCCCCACTAGACGTTGCATCGCTTTTCACAAACGTCCCGGTCACCGAGACAGTTGATTACGCCTCTGCTTTTTTATCTGCCAATCAGCTAGAAATAGGAATGTCGACGAACACGCTCAAAGAACTATTACTACGGCGCACATTAAATGTGCCGTTTCTTTTTGAGAACCAACTCTATAGACAAATAGTCGGCACTGCTATGGGCTCGCCTCTTGGACCTCTCTTAACTGACGTCTTCATGGGCAAGCTAGAGAGATCTCAACTATGCGATCAGATTGACAAGCTTAAACATAACGGTCGCAACTTTGATTATATCTTTGCGATTGCCACCACAGAAACCGACGTTGCTGCCTTCTTAAATGCTGTATGTCGGGCACATCCGTCGATCAAATCCACGTTGGAGATAGAATCGGCCGGTTCGCTTCCTTCTTAACAGGAAACCTGACAGTAGCATCCGAACGAGCGTCTATCGGAAGAAAACCTGGTCTGGACAATTCACGAGCTTCGTTAATTTCGTACCCCTCTAACAAAAACGAAATCTAGTCAGGCGTTTAGTACAAAGAGCCAGAGAAATTTGTTCAACAGAGAGTATCGAAGAGGAACTTAGAAAATATCCAGGACTTGCTTCGCAAAAACGGGTATCCTGACAGGTTCATTGCAAATAACACTGCCGAACGACCCGTAAAACCCACCACACTGACCGCGAAAAGAAAACTTTGTTCCTCAAAGTTTCTTTCCAAGGAGACGCTACGAGTGAACTCCTAAGAAAACGCCTTAATCAAGCTGTTTTGAGAACCTTCCCAGCAGCTGGGGTTCGCATATCATTCTCTACTAACCATATTTTACGCGGAGAAGGCAAGGATAAGCTGCCACGTCAGACCACCTCAGTGTGCGTCCACTCATTCAGTTGCTCCTGTAGAGCAGGTTATATTGGTCGTACGAGTCGGCGTCTTTCCAAAAGAATACGAGTGCACCTCCCCTCATGGCTGGAAAAAGGTGAAACTAGGAGAATAGACAGCGCCATCCTTGCGCATGCAGTGGATTCAGGGCATCGTGTGGATCCCGCTGAAGCATTTCGTGTGATTTATAAGGTCCGCTCGGGTTACCCTAAGCTACTGGGCCGGCGCCTGTTAGCAACAGCAGAAGCGGCCGCCATCATTTTACGAAAACCGACCCTATGCGCCCGGAATAACCTCGTTCAGGCTCCCCGCTTACGGTTGTGAAAGGTTGACTAACCATATACAACTTTCTGCGCCCTTCCGCTCTTGTCTAGCCTGTATTTGAAAACTAACTTTTATCAATTTTTTCAATCACTGTAACCCGTTCCCACACAACTGTACCGGCCTGAAGAGTTATCGAAATCAACGTTGGCTCGCCGCCTCGTCCTTTGAAAATTCACATCTCCCCCCATATTCCTGTAGGGCAACCTTCTGCTGCTAATATAATATCATCTTAGATATAGATTCTGCTCAACAGCTTCGAAAGCAGCACCTAGAAATTGAAGGCTAGATGGATAATCGTGTAAACTCTCCTTAAAGTGCAATGGTTAAGCTTCTTAACAAACAATGTTTCCATGCATCTGTCATTCCGCTTGGAAAATGCGTGAATTCATTCAAATTGATAAAAAGACTTGAACCGTGTATTCTTCTTATAAAGTGACATTAAATTTATGTGGAAATTGTTTTATCACCGTATACGCTCCTTTCAAGACCCGTTTTGCCAGCTAGAACATTAAGAGGAGTCAAGAGTTCTTAAACTTACTAATCTTTCGGTGTGAAGCTCATCTGCATGGGCCAGCGTTTCTCTGGACCTGATTCTACCATAGCTGGGGAAGGCAGGCTTTTCGGTCAGTGATCTCCAGCCCCAGATTTCATGCATTCTCTTTAAAAACGCAATTTGGAACAAACAAGTTCTCCTAGTTTTTAATTCATAAGTATTTAGTCCCAAGCGAAAGCGGGTGTCGAAATGGAGAGGGCGGAAGAGCAAAGTGGGTCCGGGTTGTGATCAGCAAAGAAAACAGTTTTCTGTATTCAAAGGTTGCAGGAAGTGGAAACTCAATCAACATTCATTGTTTAACATTGGATCTGAGTGTGCGCAAGAACTCAAGAGAGACTTTCGGGAATCCTTAACCACGCCTTCAAGTGAAACATATTGCGTTCAGCAGGGGTTATTGCACTGTTAAACCCATCCCCATATTTTCTAAGTTAAATACGAAGTACCCTTATTTTCCTACATGTATTCAAAGGCCCTTTAGTGTCAGGACGCCTTTATACAAAAACCAATAAAGTCACAACTAGTTTTGGGAATACACGCATTTTAGGTAGGCTGGAAACCATGAAAACATGCGGAAGCATGGGTCCCGCCTTAAAGAATACATATCAGTAAATTTTGATTACTGAAGCGCTGCGTGTCGTTGAACAGAAAACTTCCGGAGAACACCCCTGTCCCGAGCAAGCATAACCCATACATATTAAGGAAAAGCATTTTTCTTTAGCTAGGCCTCGTAGGGCGGATTTAAAGGCAAATTTCGTCAGGTAATGAAAATGCCAAAAAACTCATAAATATTTTGGACGAAAAGCAGCATGGATACTGGTCATCGGCGCTGCAGTGCTGTCGGAGGACTCCACTAAGAAGAACCACAGGATTCAAGATTGTTGTAAAAGTACAGTGAGTGAGTGAGCGCACGTGAATCTAACTTCGTCGTTAAGATCTACCACGTTTGAATATGCGAAAAATTCGCTTGAAGAGGACGAAAGTAACTCGGCGGTTTAGAGCCGAATGCCAAAGTTTTTTTGTTGCACTCTCAAATCAGAAATTATCGGCCGTTTTTGAGTAATCCACCGTTAGTGACGAAATAATTTCTTTATTTTGCAGGTCAATCGACAATCCTCATGAAATTTGTAAGAGTGAAAATTTACTTTTCATGTAACAGTTCAAACGGGAGGTGTTCGCCGGTAGATGCATGCGTATTCTGAAATTTCGAGCAGTGACTGCGATTACCCATCCTCAAAGATTGGAAGATCCTGTTCGCAGCTCCCTTTACGTAACTCACCGGTTTCATGCACGTTAGGCGTGCTATGCAGATCAGCATCACGGGCAATGACTGCGTGCTGTGAACTAGGTTCACAAGGGCATGTAGGGTACCAGCAAGTTTGTGTGACGGTTTGACTGGGCGGTCGGTCGACAGCTAGGTTTCTTGCGTCTGTCCTGAGGAATGATCGCAACCTGGTTCCTCAGTTTACGTGGAACTGAAGTTAAAGGTATGGCTTGTATGCGTAGCATGGGGTTTCTGCCTTCGATTTCAGATTTCACCGCTGAACGGCAAAATTGTTTTGGGAAACCCGTGTTCGCCGTTTTCAGTTGGTTCCTTCGATGTAGTTGCATTCACTATAAACGCATTTAATTCGGTGGACCCCAATTGACTTCTCCTGGCTGATGATGGGGTCCATTGGGCTTCATCCCCGGCAGGAAGAGTACGGTTTTAGGCCTTCAGATGACTCCTGTTTTGTATGGATCGGGAGAACTAACCAGAACTTCGGCGACGCCTTTTGGGTGCGAGCTACTCCTCAACGACCCGGATTGACTAAACACTGCGGTTCTTCGGAATAAGCTCGTAAATATTCCTTATCTCTGAAGCGCTCTTGAAGGTGTTTAATCTCTCCTGTCCTTGTGACTGACAGGATATACTCGCCGGTCTAACGTGGACATACAGTGGATGGTGGTCATTGCACTTCATCCTTTCACAACGCACAGATCACAACGAAATGAGAAGCCGTTCGGTATTGTCTGCATCCAGTCCTTCGAGTGAAGTTAACCGACTTCGTCACAAATGAGATAGTCCGCGCTCGCTGCGACAACATCGCGAGGATAACTCAGGCCATCCAAGAAAGACGACTGAGGTGGTTCAGGCATGTTCTTCGTCGCCAACCTCAGGAGCTCAGTGTTACTGCCCTCGATCCGGAACCATTGCCCCATAAGAGGCGTCGAAGAGGGGGTCAGTTCAAAACCTGGCTCGACACTGCCCGTCAAGACATGGAGGTGGTTCTTGGACCTTCGGTATTCGGTCTCCGTCGTTGGCGAAGGGAATGGGTTGAGCTGTCTAGATCTGCTGCCGCGGATCGTCACGCGTGGAGAGGTACAATTCGGGACATCATCGAGGCCGGCTAGATCAGGCATGATCGCAGCCGTATCAAGTACAAGTAAGTACATCCAGTCCTTAGATATAGACATTTCAGATGGAAAGAACAAATTTGGATACAATCTATAGGTAATACAAATCCCGAATTTTCAGTCACGGATATTCACCTGTGTACGAAAAATAAGAGTTCTGGAATTACTGAGAAGAGTGTATTAGTAAATTTTATTTTGACGCTGCCTGGTGGGTGTGGGTAAGAAATAATGTAACAAGGCGTGCTCGAACCGGGTCATTCAGAAGAATCAGGAAAGTCGATATCTGTTGGCCATGGAGCCTGTTTCTCTCTCACCAAAAATAATGTTAGAGACAAAAGGATGCTTTTATCAGCGTTTTTAGCGACGATTGGGCTGTAAGTTTTTTACTGGTGAGTGATCGCCAGATGGCCTAGCAAGTCAAGTAGTTTGGAGTTGAACTAATTGATTCCAACTGCTCCTGTCGTTTTTGGCTCTTGACTCCCCCAAACACGTTGAAGCGTGAAAAATACTCTTTCGGGTGCCTTCCAGTTTCTGCATGACAATCGCAACCCCAGCTGCTCACGCAGTTGCCAGACTGCGTGTCCGGACAATCAGTTGTCCTCGGGGCATACTGCATTAGACAGTTCAACCGTTATTTTACGCCCACTTCACCCACCCCTGCGCCCTCCACCAGGGTGGGTGTAGGGACGTTATGTAACGTAGACCAAGTATATAAATGCATACACAGAGAGAAGTTGACAATTCCAAAGGAAAATGATATTTTATTAAATATCTTAGAACGTTGTTGCGTCAACTCTAAATGCAGCAGAAAGCACTTTTTAGTCCATACGAAGTGCGTGCTAGATATGTACGAATGGGCCATGGGGAGCCCTGAAAAGAATTGCGGGCATCCCGTGAGTTTCTCTGTCCATCGTCTTATATCACACTTTGCGTTGGGCTGGAATGGTTATACGGTGTTCTCGGTGAAGATGTTTCGGTCACATTCACTACAAATCTATCAAGCACTTCACCGTCAGTTCCGTGATTTTCTCTCCTGGGCTAGATCGCAGTTGGTAGCCAGGCTCCCTTTTACAGATGGTAGGGGGTTTGTTTACTGGGGCTAGTTTGTGGGGCTCCATAATTTCATATGACCCATTTGACTTCCGTTTTACGTTTGAGGTTAGGATTAGGGTACCGATTAATGGTTTCCGATTTTCAAGTTAGAGTTATGCATTTAGGCTTAGGTTTTCGAGTTACGGTTAGGCCTCTCAGTTACGGCTCTGTCTTAGGACTACGGTTTCGTTTACGATTTCAGTTAGAGTTAGGGTTAGGATTGCCGTTAGGGTTAACGGTTAACGTTTAAGGCTGGGGTTAAGGTTAAGGTCGCCGTCCGCTTCCCATTCTTGATTACCAACTGCGATCTAACCCTCTCCTGTTTGAGAAGCAACCTCTGGGCAGGCCATTCCTTGTCCAGCATTAAAAAGATTTTCAAAGAAATTCACAAGGACTTGATTGCTAGATTTCTACAGCCTGCTTTATCCCTGCTTGTATGCTGACCTTTCGGCTGATAAACATGTGTATATCACCAAGGGAAATTGTAATTGTTGGAAGGGTGGTTACATACCCACGTGATTAACAAACGTCCATTTCTGACTCGGATGCCCTGCCCTGCATGTGATCTGTACTCGCTTGACCAGAATCGTTTTGGAAACCAAGGGTGAATCTGCCGTTGATATTACTCAGGGTAAACTATTATGCGCGGTGAATGCTGGAGTCTGCCGATTTCAAATAGATTTTTCACAGGCTTTTCACTAAACCGAGGTTGCTCAATTCTATTCAGGATAAAAGGGAAGTGAACTTCTCCCTCTCAACCTTCCTCGATAATGAATTGCCCTTTCGGTGCGCAGGTAGGCAATCTAAATTAAGTCATTATCCTTTAAGCAATTGCCCCTGTCCGTAATATCTTCTTGTGCGCATGGAGGAGGAGGAGGAGGAGGAGGAGGAGGAGGAGGAGGAGGGAGTAAATGACAATCACTCGACCCGGCTGCTGGCGTAACAGGTTTTACTGTGAAGCTGTAAGCATTAGGGCATTTTAACTGTTAAAACTATCAGAAGCACATTTGCGTTCATCCCACCTCCACAAAGGACAGGGTACAACATTCTTCTATTGAACTATTGGCCTCTGTAGCATCAGCAAATTCTGGACCCAAGCTCAGTGCACCATAGTACGAGTTAAGCAAATCGCACGGTTAGGCCAAATGAAAGCCGGCCTGTACCACAAGAATGCAACTTTTGGGCGCTGTTCTTTACGTCATTTCGTCTGCAGCTTACACAAAGTAAGATCCCTAAAAGTACTGTGTATTTTCTTACAAGTGATGCATTACTATTGCAGGTTTTGAGTTTTTCCAAACTAAACGACCGAGATGCTTTACGGAGCTGATACAACTTCAAACAAACAATTTCCAAACGGGTCTTCATCATTTGAATATTTCTGAAACAGTGTTCATTTCAAATTAATTATTCCTAGGCTGAGTTATGCCCTCGACCGCATTAATGGAGAGTCCGATGGTGACAGTTCATCCACTGTGCTCTAACAGAATCGCCACCACTGCCACCATCATTTTTGACAGGGATAAATTGAACGTTCCTTCGACTCCAGAGGAAAAGACTTGCCCAGCATTGGGCTATCTTTCCCTCTTGTGCTAGTTGCAAGATAGTTGCTGGAAAAACGTTTCTCTCCAGGCATCGTGTGCAGCCAATGCTGATTCGTTAAGTCAACCGAAGCAGGCCACACACATTCGGATAATCTTTTTCATCAGGCTCTAATTGAAGCGACACTAAGAGGAAGCCGTCTTGCCTGGCCCTCAGTCTCGAGGGGAGCAGCCCATCGACTGACAGTGTCCCAAGTCACGGTTTTTAGCATAACGTAATAGTCCAAATGAACACAATGTGGATTATGGTGAGGAAGGGATTTAGCCTCTCTGCCTCGCTCAATTATCCCCTCACCCACCGGCTTCCAATGGATGAACTAGGCCAAGACCCCCGAGTTCTGGTTGGACGCGTTGACTGGCAGAGTGATGTCTTGGCTTAACCACGATAAAACGTGATATTGGCTCTCTTAAAAATGGAATTGACGATGCAGTGCACATATCGTGTGTGGCTGGTTGTTAAGTGCGTTCTCAAACTCAGGCTACGTGACCGAGAGCGGGCAGGTACGCAGCCCAGCACATAACCTAAAACATTCAGATAGTGCGAGTGAAGCAGGACTGCGACAGCGGGAGACAGAGAATAAAACCGGACACAGTCACCTCTTTTGAGGACAGCTCCTCTCAACCGGCCGTTTGCAATGTGGGTCACACGCCGTTAACAGGGGCCAGCAACCATGAGCTCGGCGAGTCAGCCCCGTCCCACTTTTTCCGGTACGTACGAGCAGAGGTTCGGAATTCCCCCTGTCAGTCTGTCATAAACGGTAATTTCGTCGCTCATCACATCACAGCGTGAGCCTTTGTCGGCAGAATCACCATGGCCGTCGAGGCTCAACCACCGCCAGCGTCGTCGTCGGCCGGGCCACAGGAGCAACTTGAGGGGAAGGGGGAGCATGCATACACAATCCACCCCGCGCACAACTGATGACTCACCGCACGGAGGTTATAAGTGGACGATAGGCGTGTTTGATACAGACGGGCAGGACGTGAGGACGAGTGTGGAGGTGCGTACGTGTCAACCTGTCGCATGGACGTGGGAAATTCGTACCTCTCCAGGCTGGCCTACTTGCGTAGGTTTGGAAGTGGGTGTCCTACGGCCACACCGATAACACTTATACTCCGCTTATCCGGCCACTTGCCTCGACGTTTTAGAATTCATGTTAGGGCATAAATGTAAGAGGGTTTCTCACAGATGCAGTTACATTTTGATGGTGGCATCGACAGTTTTCTTAGCATATAACGGGGTAACTCCAATATAAATGGAACAATAAGCAATACAGCAATGGGCGAGTCCAGTCCAGAGATGTGAGGCGTTACGTCGCTGGTGGATCGTTTACGCCTCACATGTATTCACCCGTTAAATGCGTACCTGGCGTCTGAGGTACGTAACCATAATTGTCAAAATAATTCCCGTAGTCATAATAAATCATACTCAATTATGGCAACGTTCAAATCGTGGTCTGGAGTATGCATAACAATTTTGCAGCGAGTTCAGACGCGTCAAACCAAATACGATAGTTCATAACTGAAGGTTGTCGAACGTTGACATACGAAAGAGTTGTAATTAAAAGGTGGATTGGAAGCGTGTGGTAACTCCAGGCTAACTTATAAGTGAATCTTGAAAAGCAGCAGTGGGAGTTCTATGTCCGAAATAATTTCTCGAAGCATCATTTGAAAATTTAAAGGGAATGATATGATCATATGCCGCACAGACAGGCACTGATATTTTCGCTTGCTGGCAATTCTACTCATATCTGAATGATTGACTGTTCATAAAGAGACCTAGTGTACCGGAACAGCACACTGCCTAGACCTAGGCAAAAACTCTGGTGCAGTATGCGCGAAATTTTAAATATTCTCTGCATTTAGAAAGTACATCACGAGAGTTCGTCCAAATATAGAGTTTATGTGGTTTTAAAATGTTAGTATGTTTAATAGTTAGCAGAAGACATCTGTCGCCAAGTAGATACTTGAAGTATCATCATCAGTATTTGTAGGATATTTTAATAAGATGGGAGACTACTGGTAACCGATCAGAAGGGACTGCTGTCAGACTTTGTCTGGGTAATCTCAAAAAGCCCAAGAGAACGTTTCATTTTAATATTTGCTCGTTTACCTCATTCATGGTATTTGCTCCTGCAGCCGAGGGAAATGCCGAAAAACCAGAAGGGAGGGAGGTGAGAGCTCGAGTTGAATGGATCCTGTATGAATGGCATACTCGTTTTCAAAAGTGCTTCCTTCTGTTCACTTTCTCCAGCAGACCCCTGTCGTCTTTTTGATCGCCTAAACTTGTTGTTAAAGTTGACTGACACACAGGATGCCAGTACATCCGTGCATTTTACTTTGCCTGCTGTCTCTCTTATCGACGCGAAAGTGTCTATCCTAAAGGTTGGCCTGTAAATGTTGAAAGCTGCCAGGGAGAACGGTTTACACAGCATGACATTCTCGATTGCTGAAGGCCTCCTTATAATTAATATTTTGCGACAAATAGCTGGCTATATGAAGGATAAAATTCGACATATTTATTGCCACCGGATTCGGCATTATGTCAGTAGGCAGTGGATGCACCGATTGTGGTGGTGGTGGGGGAGGGGCTCCGTGGTCTCCAGTTTGGTATCAGAAATGATCTTACAAGAGCTAGCAAAGATTGCATACTCCAGAATGAGCTGGCATTTTGGTGCCGTTACATTGCCGAAACGTTTGTTATCGTCAAGACGAAAATGCCATAGAGTTTCCACAAACTACTCGGAGAAATCCTCCCAGATATGCAAGTCACGAGAGAATATGAACAGAAATAGTAGCTGTCTGCATTGGTATGCTCGTCAGGCAAAGTCCTACTGTGACTTGCCTCAGACTCCTCGAGCACATGCGCCAGCATAAGCGCGGACACACACAGGGTTCGGCCGAAACAGCAGCCTCGACACACATATAACACACGCACACACA
>CACRXP010002157.1:0-15907 GCA_902702965.1 Spirometra erinaceieuropaei
TATCGTCTGCTATCGTTTACAAATAATTGCCCCCCTTAGGAGCTCGCCTTTCTTTCTTACTGGGGACTAGACGGGGCATAGTATAGCGTTATTAACCCTCATCTCGGCCAGGGTCGCTACACCCCCTTACAGCTGGCCAGATAGACTGACAACCAACAACTAGAGCAAACCGAAATTTACCCAACAGGAAAATAATTTCAAGGTCAGGCCGATATCAAAGTTCTTCAATTGCCATGAAGGACATATTATTCATGCCCCCGAAAACTACCAAACTGCAAACTTCAATTTTTATATTGTACACATCGTTATTTTTTGAAACTTTTGTTATTATTTTCCCTTAGAATTGAGGTTTTTTTAACTTAAAACAAACTCTCAATTCGCGCTCTTTTGGCTAACCAGGCACCCGAAGCAAATGAAGTCAAAGTGCAGTTGAAATTGACGAGTTTGTTTTCGGTTTTTTTCCTGAGTTCAAAGGGGACTGACAGTGCCCAAGGGGCGCTACAATAAACCTATTCTATTCTATTCTATTCTAACGACATAGAGGCAATTTGGCTGACTATAAAGGCATGGGAGTCTCGGTCTCTCGAAGTCGTAACTATCTACCGGCCCCCTCAGGCGGATCCCGACTCAGACACTTGTCGACTGGAAGGCAAAAAAGAGATCGCCAGTCGACCAGACGTTGTTCTCATGGGGGATTTTAATGCACCCTGCATTCAGTGGAGCGATATGCATGCGAAGTGCTCGAAGAATGCGTTCAATTACCGTCTACTAAAGACAACCCTAGAAGCTCTTCTCACGCAACGTGTCCTATCTCCAACTAGAGCACGTGGAGGGCAACAGGCTAGTTGTCTGGACCTCGTCTTCACCAAAGATCCTGACAGTATAGACGAGGTGTACTACCTATCCCCGCTCGGTCGAATTGATCATGCAGTACTTTTATGGGAGTACGAGCTGTATTCTGAACCGTATAAAAAAGAGGATACGAGGCCGAATATATGGAAAGGGGACTTTTGCCAAGTGAGAGCTGAGGCATCACAAATAGACTGGGATGTCCTCTTCTCCTGAAATGTCAACAAGGACTGGAATTTATTTAAGGGTTGGTTATTGCATCTATTGAAGAGCCACTGTCCCGTATCAAAGCCTAGGACATCCAACCGCCCCCAGTGGCTAACACGAGAGCTAAAAAAGTAGATCAATAAGAAAGAAAGATTGTGGAAGAAATTTCGGGAAAACAACAACATCGCAGCGTTTACAGAAGATAAAGTTCAAAGAAATAAGGTGAAAAGCCTGATTTTCAAGAGGCGACGGGATTTTGAGAGTAATTTGCTTCATCGAGCCGTTAAAAATCCGAAATTGCTCTACAGCTATTTGCGGAAGAGCACACGTAACAGGAATCCCATTCCGGTTATGAGGGGTGATGACGGTTTGGAGATATCGGACAGTAAAAATAAAGCTGAGCACTTTTCTCAATATTTCCAATCCGTTCTCACAACAGAAGCAGACTTTATTCCCACTAGTTCCGAGAACACGGGAGATCGCACTATCGAAGATATCGTGTTTGGAGAATCAACGATTTTGGAAGAACTAAAAAACTTGAAGGAATGTAAATATCCCGGTCCGGACGAGATCCCAGCAAAGCTGCTTTTCGAGCTTGCCCGACAGCTGGACAAACCACTATCCTTTCTGTGCCAGAAATCGTTCGATGCTGGAGTTCTTCCCACAGACTGGAAGACGGCCCACATTACACCCCTTTACAAAAGCGGTAGTCGTGCTCTTGCAACGAACTACAGACCCGTCAGTCTGACATTTATCTGCTGCAAATTAATGGAGAAAATCATCAAAAAGGAGTTGAGGACTTATCTGGAAAGTCACAATCTCTTGTCCAATGCACAATATGGTTTCCGTAGGGGAAGATCGTGTGTTACGAACATGCTATACACAATGCAAAGTTGGACAAGGGCGTTGGATGCAAAACACTCTGTGCACGTGGCCTATATTGATTTCCGGAAGGCGTTCGACAGTGTCCCGCACCAACGTCTTCTGAACAAGTTGAGAATAATGGGCATCGGCGGCAAACTCCTCAAATGGATCGAGAACTTCCTCGTCAGCCGTTCCAAAATTGTCTGCGTAGAAAGACAGCAATCAAGGCGGACATTCATAGGCAGTGGAGTCCCACAAGGCTCGGTGCTCGGACCAACCCTCTTTCTCTTGTTCATCAATGATTGTGTAGATGGGTTGGACTGTGATAATGCCATGTTTGCGGATGACATAAAAATCTGGAAAGTTATCCAGAATGCTGCCGATGAGACCAACTTCCAAGAAAATCTTTGTCGATTGGACGAGTGGTCCCGCAGATGGCTCTTGTCTTTCAATTTGACCAAATGTACCATACTGCGCCTCGGAAATCAGACCCCTAGTACGCGGCAATACCATCTGAACGGAATACCACTTCGAGAAGCAGAAACGCAGAAAGATCTCGGAGTCTGGGTTGCAGACAGCCTTAAGCCTTCTACGCAATGTTGTAAGGCGGCCAAGTCTGCAACTTCAATGCTATATGCCATCAAGCGGTCATTCGCAGTTTTCGTTGAAGACTGCTTCTCCAAAGTCTTCGGCACGTTTGTAAGGCCGCACCTGGAATTTGCAATTCAGGCCTGGAGACCATGGACACATCATGATTACAATCTGCTCGAAAGGGTGCAGAGGCGAGCCACAAAATTAGTAAGAGGTCAAAGTGCACTGCCATACGATATCCGCTTAACTAACCTTAATCTCTATCCTCTGAGTTATAGGCAGTTGCGCGGAGACTTGATACAAACTTTCCGTATCGTGCGTGGCTTGGACTGCGCCCTTCGGTGCGATGAGTTTTTCCAACGCGCCACAACAACTAACCTCCGGGGACATCCCTTCAAGCTACGTGTGTCCCAGGGTAGATTGAATGTGAGAAAATATTTCTTCTCCAACCGTGTCGTGGAACCGTGGAATAATCTGCCCGAGACGGTTGTCATGTCTCAATCTGTGGCGACATTTAAATGTAGGCTTGACAGACATATGCTACAGCACCAAGCGGACTATGTGACTTTTTAGCCATGAGACCAGTGACATATATGAATCCATGCATGCATACACTTACTGCTGTAATTTCTTAACATCCTGCTAGTTTATCGATTTTTTAAATGTACAAATAGGGAGCTCAAAGGCGTAAGCCTATTTCCCCCAAATACACTGACTGACTGATAGTGACAAGCCTCGCATGCTACAGGCAGAGGATCGACCAGATGCATGATTCAGAAGGAATTGTGGCGAGACAAATCGAAGTCGGGCAGACGTGTGTTAAAGCAGGTTGTCGCTGGTGTGTAGAGGCAGACGCTAGCGAGAGGCACAACGCTGCCATTATGGCTGTCCACAGCGTAAAGCTTCTCGTAGTCTTTATACATACATGTCGACATTTTCTACCTGGTGCACGAGGGCAGCTAAAGATCCTCGGGAAGTTTAATTTCCCGGCCACATGTTAGGAAGCATGGGTAATGTTGCGTGGTTTCATTTACCGTGGACCGACAGGCTAACATGCGCAGCGGTAATTCTTCGCCCATGTAGACTTTGCGTTCCGGTCGACAAAAGCTCGTAACAGATTCATCAATGTACGGTTGATCTGCTCGACCTCTCCGTCACCCTGTGGATGGTATGCGGCTGTACGGGTCTTCTTAGTTTTTAGGAACCTATACATTCCATGGTCGACGGCATTCTTGAACGATGAGCCTCGACCAGATTGCGGCTAGTCCTGTGTCCCCCCACCCACCGTCAGCGGCAAGCCCAACCGTTAAATATGGTTCGAGCCATTGTTGTTGCGGAAACGTTAGGTAATGGCACTGCCTCGGAAATTTTGGTAAAAAAATCCAGCAATACAAATGTGGGGCTGTCCCCCGCAGAGGACGGTGCGATCGGACCGACAATGTCAACGCCCACCTTCCCGCTGGGGTAGCCTGTCCTAATGGACTGGAGCGGAACCTTCGAGGAATGAGTCGGGGATTTCGAGCACAATCAAAACTTGCATGAACGGATAGCTTTTGAATGTCTCGTTTTTGCTTTGGCCAGTAGTATCATCGGAAGAGGACCCACTAAGTCTTGTGGATACCCGCATGACCTGATTTTGTGTACATTCTTGCCTCTACGTCGTTGACCATCGACATTGGGAGGACAACTCGTTTGGGATATTGACTGCTGTCGCGGTATAAGAGAATGCCGTTCTCGGTGAACACCTTTTCTCATAGCGGGGACATACAGCGATTCTCATAGCTATGTCCATCGAGTTCATGCTTACTAAGGGGTCTGGCATCACTAACCTTCACAATATAGATGAGAGGGACAGGTGCGTCGTCCATTACGGCTGCCGTCCAGAGTAGATATTGGCCACTTTGCAAGGCGACGACGGATATAGTGATGCCAGTGCACGACGGGCATTTCCGCGTAGCCGGTGAGATTTACCTGAAAGGGCATCTGCATTTCCATGCTAACGATCCGGTCGGAATATGCATTCAAAATCGAATTCCGCCAACCTCTCTCGCCAGTTAGCTACTTGCCCTTCAGGATTCTTAAAGTTTCTTAGCCAAATTAAAGAGCTGTGGTCGGTTCGTACGATGAACGGTCGGCACTGAAGATAGAGTCAGCAATTCTCAACAAAATGCGTAAGTGCGATCATCTCCTTGCGGGTGACAAAATGGTTTGAAGCGCGCACCAGGTCATGGAGATCATCGTCTAGTTGTGACAGGATTACCATACCCTTAGCTTTGTCATCCACGCCGCCTAGGTAATCCCTCATGTGGGCTCCCCAGCGGTCGAAATCGCCTGTCCGAAACAGTCTGGCAGGAGGCGACACAGTGACAAAAGCTATGCGAGCTTCTGCAGCAATTTGACGAGTCTACTTACTAAACTGTCTGTCATATCGAATTCAGCACTACTACCACCAAATTGTAACGTCCCTGGTAGTCCTTTCAAATGACCTAATGTACACAGGTAGAACCGCAGGGGTTCTTGCTCAACAAAAAAGTCGACAAACAGCAGAAAGCTACAGATGGAGCTCCCTATTTTGATTTGTTGGTTCATTTTCTGGCGTACTTATGGTACCTCAGGCGTCGAATCAGTCCGAAGATTGAAATCAAGCATTGTGGTTGGTGTGGGAGCATTGCAAAGAGAAAGTTTAGCAAATTTGAGCCATCGTGATTTAGAAGATGAAGATGCGATCACTGGGACAAGAAGTTTATTTGCCTTTGCTGATAGAAGCGAACAGGCGAGTCCCAGGTAGCAGTTCAGAAGATGAAGATGCGATCACTGGGACAAGAAGTTTATTTGCCTGACGTTTCGGATTCTCACTCGAATCCATCATCACTTAATTCGTGTTTGTAGCGTGTTTTTGTGTAAAAAATTTCATAAGAGATTACAATTATAAAAAAACTAGACACTACGTTTTAATCCACCAATCTACTTAGTCACAGTTGGTTCTTCAACCACCACCCCCACAAATAGTTATCAAGATTGCGCGTGCCACTTCAGGAGTGAGTGATTGAAAAAACGATATTTGGACGGGTTTCAGAATGTCTAAGAGTGATTGGCCGAGCATTTCTACGCGAACCGCAATGCTTCTGTGACTCTTCTACAAGTTTAGTTTTGCGAAGTTATGTTTGGGTGATAAATCCGGTCCTTGAGCCACCGGGAATATGCCATGAAGAAACTCGGTCAAGTAAAAGATAAATAATTAATTTCCCAAATATCTATGAAAATAATTAATTAATTACTTAATTTTTATTTAAGTCCATGTGTTCCGGTCATAGCAAGTAATAGTATATTTTTATGAGTTTTAGAACATGTAGACAGAATCTACGAAGAATGATGAGCGATCGGTGAAGAAAAACTCCTGACAAAATGAATATGGCTGGACTAACATTAAAGGAGGAAAAACTGCCGCTGAGCAAAAGGTTCGACACGGACACCATCATCAAGGCAGAATTCATATGCCGGATGAGGCATACACGTCAATGTGTCGAGACGAGGAGAACCAGACGCGATGGGTCACATTTCGCCTCGAGTCTAACCGAGGAGGGGGCAAAGGGAGATGAAACCAAACTGATAGCAGATGGCGAATACAAAGTGTTTCGCCAAGAGCGTCGATGGAGCGCTTGGTGTCGAAATGATAAGCTGACCTCGAAACCTCAAAAATCAATGATTGGGGGTGAGGGTTCGAAATTTACGGGGGCCAGAGTTGAATTCTGATGAGTGTCGGTGATCGGCAAACTTAAGGCAACTTAGAGCATGTGCGCCAACCTAGCCAAGGTATTTCTTTTAGATAATTAGTCGGGATAATTGAGACAAGTTTGAGTAGTCAATGGTGTCTAGAAGCCTTTGTGTATGTGCCAGTCGATTTCCGGAATATTAAAATCCCCTACGATGATCTTGACATTGAAAGAAGTCTCTTCGATTTTTTCGAAGAGTGCACAGAGCTCGCTTTCATTTCCGGAGTAACACGGGGGATTATATACACATGCGACCGAGGCTTTTCTATTTTGCGGAGGGATTATCGAGGCCAGACATAAATTTCCGGAGAAGAAAAAAGTGTTCAGGCCATAAGGCGGATATGCAAGTGAGGCTCTGATGTATAGAAGGCAACCACCGCCGCGTCTTTCAACACGATCCTGGCGGTATAAACTGGGGCTATCTGTATTGAGAGTTGGGTCTGAAGGTAGAGACTGAGCCCAAGATTCTCTAATGCACACTGCATATGGGTCAAATTCAACAGCCACACTTTTAGTTGTGACATCTCTTGCACGAATGATCGTGCAGTGGGAGAGACAATACTGAGCGTATTCCTAATATGTAGGTCCCTCTCCTTGCTACTTATAAAAAAGGGAGAGCTGGTGGTGGTAAATTAAGCTGTAAAGAAAAAGCAATAGATGGTAAACACAGTCGCTGGGGTCTGAAATTTGTGATGATATTATCACTAACTAACGATGCAGCACTGTATGGAAACATTTGTGCAGGACCCAGGAAGAGGAAAGTTATCTTGTGGGGTTGGATGAATGGGAGGCACAAAAATAGGATTTTGAGAATTTTTTAGCGTAATATTAGTGGTATTTTATTTTAGATGACGGATTAAATTGTTGAGAGAAACTGCATACTTTAGGAGAAGGCTTTATTATTTTGGGTGCCAGGCTAGCAGTGGGACTGAAAAAATTAGCAGCAACACTACATACTTGCATTTTACAGGCTGGTGTGCAAGTGGGCTTCACAACCGTGGTTGTTTTGTTAGGTTGGGAATTAGGGATAGGAACAGGGAAAGATTTCCCTGAGCTATCATCTGGCTATTTGACCTAACAGCTAGGTCAGATCTGAGTGACCTGGCACGGGAACGGGGTGGAATCGACCCAAGTTCATTAACTAATTCAATATTGTGAGTGCTGGAGGACGATTGTACTTCTAGGACTGGTCCATTTTTACTGCTATAATCAGGCGGCCTGCTTAAATTTTGGAGCAGCATTTGAGCAATCCTTGCATCTTGGAGGCGTTTTAAAGTGGTTGGTTTCAAATGACTCAGCGACAATATGTTCAGTTGAAGAGCTAGACGGAACAGGGGCCGCTGCAGATAGGGAGGAGATTTGGTTGACGCCCGATGGAGAATCTGCATCAGAGGCAAATGGCAGATAAGTAGAATTCCGGGGTGGCTTTACGTTTGTTTATGGGGGAGAAACGCTTAGTTTCTGTGGAGATTTAGCCCGACTAATTAAAAGTTTATTTACCCTAAGATAATCAGGTGAGTGCGGCAAATGGGAGAAAATAAAGTAAACTTCTGTCGACGGAAATAGTTTGACAAGAATTGGTGGATTTTTGCTCCTAAATGAAAGTCGTTTAGTTTCAGCGACACT
Source organism: Spirometra erinaceieuropaei (assembly GCA_902702965.1). Classification (NCBI taxonomy): domain Eukaryota; kingdom Metazoa; phylum Platyhelminthes; class Cestoda; order Diphyllobothriidea; family Diphyllobothriidae; genus Spirometra; species Spirometra erinaceieuropaei. The sequence continues at coordinate 7,911 of CACRXP010002157.1, forward strand.
AAAGTTGCCAACACTTACGTCTCAGCAATGTGAGAAGCTCAGCTTCTCACATTGCTGAGACGTAAGTGTTGGCAACTTTCCCTCAAGAAGGGCACAAAGAACAGAAAAAAAGTATCCGTAATGAGAGATAAAATAGCTAACACAGTCGAGTGCTCCTATGTCTATTTTTTCATATGTGCAATGGGTTTCAATAGGAAAGCTTAGAGTTTATTTTCCTTCGGATTTCGACGAAGGGTTGCCTAGGGTTTCATGTCGAATAAGCAGAACAAGACTTTAGTCCCAATTTTTAGTGATGATAGTTGCCGGGACTTGAGGATATAAGAGTGAGGCTACGTATGATGAGGCAATTTCTGCAAGCTATCAATTTCGGTAGACCAGACAACACAATTGTTACTAAGCAATTTTAACTCAATAACAGGATTTGAAATTAAGAAAAACAGGAAAATGACAATTTCGTAGGCGACAAAACAAAACTGTGAATAACATTTGTACTGACTAATGAAGCTATGTAGAATAAAATAACGGACAGTATAGTTCTCTTAGTAGTTAATAAATCGGCTATAAAAACGGTCAGTGGTGAAGACTTCTCGTTAAAAATGTACGAGGAAAACCTCTTATATGTACGGGCAACATATATGTTGGGTGAAAAACTATGACACTTTATTTCTGCTTTATGATAAATCGATAAAACACGACGGGAAACGAAGATGACTTATGAGCAAAATAGGAAATTTTGAGGATTTATGTTGGGAAACTGCGCAAGACATTAAGAAATCGAATTAAAAATGTATATTTTACTAACCTTTTCAAAATCTTGCTGCGCGCGTTGACCTTGATGGAAACATCAAAGGTAAGTGCATTTTTAGGCAACCGGCCACAATAACAAGGTAAGATGTACGAAGATGTGTTTCGATTTGGCTTAGAAAAAGATCGATAGAATTACGACAACGCTCCTTAAAGTCGACCACATCCATAAAACTTTGCCCGCCGAAAATTCGAAACGCAAGAATCTTCTAGAACAATATCTTTTTGGGCTTAAGCAGGTTAAGCCTTCTCCCCCGAACACGTGCGCTGTAGTGCTACAGAAAGCACTGAATCCGCGTGCACGTTTTACGCGTTTGATTCGAATATGACATATAGTAGTCATTAGGAGCTGACATTTGGGATGAGAGAATTTCAGAAGGACACTTGGAATACGGTTAACCGTTTTGAACATGTCTCACAGTTTTCTCAAACTTATAATTTTTTCCTGGCTTTCGGCTTCCTATGGTCCGTCCGGAAATATCAGCTGGTTAGAAATGGCGCTAAGAATGTGCATATCCTTTCACCTGCATAACCGATGAACCGTACGGCAAATGGTCGATAGGGACGATGGTCGGTTGGAAATACCATTAATAAAACACAATTTTCAGTCGCATTTTTACTGTGATTATCACATTCGTTCGCTTTTCTAGCATGCTGAACTTTGGCATTTGCTAGTTTTAACCAACCAATTTCTGTTGGTTTTGTAGCTTTTTAGTCTTGCGGGTTGCGCGTTCTATCAGGTTTCTTCCGCATGTTCTATAATTATCGCATCCGCCTTCAGGGCTAGCGAGGCGTAGGTTACATTTCATCGGAGGCAGGTTTGCTTCGTTCTGGGGCATGTTAGTCATCTCGGCCTTGCCCCTTTGGAGAATTGAACTTGCGCAAATTTTATGGCCCGATGTAAAAAGAAAGACATAATTCCGCCCTTAGAACTCTTATATGAGCCATCTGCAAAACTACCTTTGAATTCGGATTATATTCACTGCACTGAGCGTCACCCGCGAGTTCCTGTTGTTCCTGCAGTCAGCAAAAATGCTTGGGTAGTTGCTTACATTTTCTTGATTATGTTTCAGATTGAACCACATTTCGTTAGTCCGCAACTGACATCACGGAAGGAGAATATATACAATAAACGCCCGAGCGGAAGAAGTTCCATCGTCCCTCTTGAGTTTACGTCGCTTGGGCAACCAACTGACAAAGGCTCAGATAGGGCTCAAAAAGAGGTAACCTTCATTGTATTGCAACAAAATGACTGCGTATTAGCTGAATTTATTTCCAGTATGCGTCATTCGCCTTCTGCCATGCTTTCCGCAGCAAAAAATCCCACGGTGCTTTACCTGTCTTATAGGATGATAGCCATATTAATCAATTTTGAGCACTTAATGCTTGTCGCTCAGTTCTAAAGTGAAAAGTCTCGAACAGGACTAGCCCGGTCCATGCGCGTACATCAGATGAGGTGGAAACTTTGGAATGGGGTTGCGTTAGCAGTGCTTATTTGTCGTGTTCCGGCCGCTTGTTTCTCTCACCGACTTGGCATCCATATTCCGTCGAAATCTCGGAGTGCTGTCCCGTTTTTTACAGAAGTTATCTGTCCTGGCCGATCTTATGCCAGTCGCTCAGAACTTCTGTTTTATTCCAGCGCACTTCAGTGAATCCCGCTAGTTGCCATGGCAGCATTCATCTTCTTTCCCTGCGCACTAACTGCCAACTTTGTAATGAGACAGCCAGGTCGGTAGACGCTTGTCGGTTCTTGTGATGTGGTTGCTCCAGTAAAATTGGATTTCCTCGAGCATTGCAAAGCTGACGACTGTTTTCGGTTCTAAGGCTTGGACGTCTGGAAACCCTTCTTGCCTCTTCACTTTTAGCATCTCAGGGAATCAAAGCCATAAGTTAAGCTTCTTCACTCGAGTCTTATCATTGTACGAGGGTCTGGTCTGCTCCATGGCCATGTTCATTTTCAACTTGTTGTTGAAGGAGATGGGGGGTTTGTATCCTGCCGAGGGCGGGATTGGTTCTAAAAACCCACGTTGCAGCCCCTTCGGTCTTGTTGTTTTTTAGGACCATATAACCAAGGCGTCAGAGTTTGTTCACAACAACGGAATATCTGCCGTTGACAACAGTAGTTTGTTCCATATAGACTGGACGCTGATGCAGTTCAGGAATTGCTGTCAGTGTCGGGTGTTCACAACGCCAGCATCCATGGACATTATAAAGAGTTGGGGGCTGTATGCATCCCTGTTGTTCTCAACTCATCGCGATGGATGCAACCATTATCAACCGTTGCCGAAAAAGTGAACGCGCGTTCTGCCGTACCTTTGCATTGCTGCAGATGTCAACATTCTGGGCACCAAATACTTTATTAACCTCCCGTCGGCTCCCGCTCTTTATGACCAAAACCTCTGCCACATCAGGAAGACAGTGTAATGACTAATTTGCACTTCCTGTTCTCTTGTAGTGGTCATCCGGCAGAATTTATCGACGGTTTCGCGCCGCTGTGTAATCTACATTTCGTTCATCACAGGCTTCCTTATTTCAGGTGAAGCTTTGACTATTAGACCATGTGCGACGAGGCGTCTTCACGTAGTGCCATGCAGGGAAATTGCTTAATGACTGTAGCAGGCTTTTTTATGTTTCCAGGCGTGTGTGTTTCAGTGCTCTCAAAAAGCGATTCTTTTTATCCTAGCATCTGGGTTAAACGGGGCAGTCTCTTCGGATATTGACAGGCAACAAATCGAATCGACGTCAGTGTCTTCCAGTTTGAGTTGTTTAATTTCTTTGGTCTTTTCCTCCGGACTTAACGACGAATCAAAGACATCGTTGGTTCCAACTTGTATGGACTTGTTGGGCGACTTTTCGCATATGATATGTATACGGTTGACGCGACAAAGGCGCTCGATTCAGTGGTTTTGTATCTCGTATTTCCCACAGCAGAGCTGTTTTGTCATAGGTGAGCAACTACCAATTGCTGGTGGGCTATGAGCCGCAGACCCCTTTGGTAGCCGTGGGAACATTCCTCATACTCCCGCGTTCAGCAGGCGTTTTTGTCTCCCGAAATTCCTGCTTAGTTATCTACATCTGTCAAGTGCTGCCTTGTTTATGCGTCTATTGTCTCCACAATCTGGGTGTAGGTAACTGTCATCATATAGCACATTCCGAATCGCCTCCTTCTGTTCAACCCAGTACTAATGGTGTCGACCAGTGAGTGAGTATATCTCAAAGACAGTGTTGTATACTACTGTACCCCATTTGTACGTGCTTTTCTTAATTACCTCGTTTCCCTAAACATGAACTTACTCCATCTTTTGTCCGGCTAAAAAATAAGTTATTATCGGAAGCCAGCAATGTAGTGCCTAGCTTCTTTCTCGCCTACTTATAATCCATCTCCGTATGTTAATCCACTGTGTTATCTTAGAGCTTAGAATATGGTGATCCGCCGGGATTTTAACACCACATATCGCCACTACCTCATGCACACCCGGGCGGCCTCATTCGATAATTTAGTCCAGTATTTGCCAGCGACACATCCATTCTGTCTTCTCACGGTTATGGAAACCAAAGAGTGTTTATGATAAGACTGTCTTCCAACCAGCCTTTCATCCGGAAGTGGTTGCTGTCATGTTGCCATCTGCGTGTTGACGGATCTTAACTTCTCAGTAAACTCGATTTCTATTCGCTCATGCATTTACGTTGCCAACACGATTATTTTACCCGTTTTGTTGCGAGTTTCATCCTGGTGGTTGGCACTTCCCGCGTAACTAGTCTACTATGACTTACCACCGCTATAGCACTCAGTGCCCTGGCGGTAACGTGTGTAATGACTTTTTGACTCCATCATAACGCCGTTGTTTCCTGTAATTACTGTTTAATGAAAGTGCCTATCCTCCCACGATTTCATTGAGATGCCTTTCCTCAGGGAAGTTAAGTTCGCTGAGGTCGCCACTGCTCCTCTTGTTTCAAACTAGTTTGGATCACAAGAACTGCCCTCCTTTATGGTTAATTGACCGTTGGGAAATTTAAGATATTCCGGATTGCGTGGGTAGGTGAATTTACACTGGCAGAAGGGGGTTGGGAGCAAATATTACCTATCCGCTCCGCCATTTATTTTGTGGTAATTGTGTGTAGGATTTCCGACAGGCTGTCAGGTGATTGAATGTCTTAAGCAATCCATGTCTAGAATACTTTTTCTAACTCAATGGATTTTTGTAGTAATTTATTTAAAAGGAAGGTGGTTAGCCCTCTTTGGCTGCAAATTCGTCTGTCGTCTATCGACTTACAGTGAAGAAGTGACTTGAACTCTCGGCCGTCGTCTGTGGGGCGATACACAGCCCGTCGCGTTTAAAAGCTGTTACTATTGTTGTGGGAGTGAGCGCGGTGATCGTGTCTATGGCTGATGCATGTATTTCGGTGAATTAGAGAAAGCCTGCGTAGTCTTGCCCCCACTCACGTCAATATTATCATGACCCATTGATAAGACCGCGTTAAAACGACGTTCATTAAGATAAGTCACAGTGCCTGGCCTGTAGTAGTCCCAGCTGCAACGACGCGTCTGGTTTCTCCCTGCTTTCCAAACCATACCACAGAAACTGGCCGGTTGGAGTGATACACCCGCTACCGTCGCTTACTTCAGCCTGTCTATGGAGGCAGTTACTTAGGCTTGGCCGCTGCGCTCAATGCAGCATCTTTGTGCTACGGATAAGAGCTAGATACCAGCAGAATCGGAGTGACATAATGACGCGCAATCAGGCTTTTGGTATGACTGTCAGTCCATCAATTGCCACAATGCCGATTTTCCACTGTCAGCACTGGAGCTGGTGACAGTTCGAGGTTCATTCTGACGATGTCCACCGTGTGCCCCACAGAAGGGCGGACGCAGGGACGGTAAAGCTGGTAAATGAAAGCACAACATGCTTTTATTCTATGCGGTTACTAAGTACCATCTCTAATAGCTTTGTAATGTACGTTTTAATATTCCCCTTCCCATGTCTTTAGTCGCGGGACTCCACTGAGACGAACCGTTGTGCTCTCGTACCCCCTAAGACTCCAGATCTTCGGCCAACATGCCCTAAAATTTTAGTCTCCGAGACTCCACAGCATGGCTAACTTTGCCCCCACCCGAGGTATCCTTTAATGCTGCCGAATTTCTTCGGATCATATTTTTATAGGAGTTTCAAATATACGCCAAAGGCAGCTCTTTCATCGATTATTTTATGACTATTTTATCCGCTGTGAGCGCACTTATTTTGATTGATTGACATCTGACTTCTTTACAGTGTGCAGAGTTGTTGTATTAAACAGACAACTGTTTATGTATGAGTAAATTAACACTTTTTATCTTCTGCTGCTTTTTTGGGACTACTTTGCTAATCTAGCGTTTCGGGTTCTGTTACTCATAAGACGAATGTTCCTCGCGCCTCTGAGGCTTTTTTGTGCATCTGCAACAGATTTGTTTCTGCAATTTTCGATACTTCACCAGAAAGTCTTTTGGGTACCTTCTCCTTCTCAGCGTATTCAACTCGGAGCTATGTACGACGCCAACATCATACGCCCAAATGCGGGAGTAGTCGATGAAATAGCCATTAGCGAAGGCGACGGTAACAGTGTCCTGCTCGTCTGCTGTAGACTATGTGTCCGTCTGAAAAGGCAGGATTCTATTTAATTCATGCGCTTGACTAACGATCTCGTGCGGATCACTGATTCGCACCAAAAAGCCTAAATATCCGCTGTCTTCTATTGTCTGGATTTGGCGATCACTAAGTGGGCAGACTGGTATGATCACCTCATAGAACATGATATTCGTAAAAGCATATTTCGTTAAAGCTTTGATACTTCAGTCGGTCGACCAACCGCCCGACTTTCACGAAACCCATTAGGTACAATGACGTCCTACTGTGGCGAGCCACGTTTGTCAAGTGTAAACAAACCAGGAAATCGAGTAGACTGTGCAGATTATAGCAAAAAGAATGAAATGAATATCTCTTCCTCAGGCGGGACTTGGCAAATCCAAATATTTCGCGGGAGACGCGAGAATGACCCAACCCTCCTGGTGTGGAGCAGTGGCCACCATGGTATCCGTGCAGTCGGGGACGTCCGCCTCGTCCTTCTCTCTCTAAGTTTTTCACTTATCTACCTTACCTCCCAGCGATGGACCGTGTTTTCCATCTTGCTATTGATGCTACAGTATCTCCACTCAACCTGGCAAGTCTGAATTATTGAACCTCGCAAGTGACCGACCTTTACCAAGGATCTGGTGGTCACCCTGCGTCTGCTTGTTACAATCGCTCGCCGTTTCGCTCCGCATGTTCGATTGCCGGTGGTTGTTCGCCTAACTATGCTTATTGTTAGGAAGCCGAACGGGGTTTTTCAGCACCGGAGGCAGGCCGCAGACACCAAAGGTGAGCAATCCTGGCTACCTCGTCGATTGATTTGCCCCGGGGACTTGGAAGTGTGTGCAGAACAACTGGCCGGGGTCTCATTGGGGTTTCACGTTGATTACTGTACCTGCAGGTGGTGAGTTTACTCGAACCAACGCGACTGGTTGGGTAAGAGTATGTCCGCGTCAGTCTTGGAGTTGATTGGTTTACTTGGAGTGCTGTGATTGGTCAGACCTTGCACAGAAGCTCGCAGTGTCAAAAATTAACAAGACACGATGAGAGCATTATATGGAGTCTAATAATGTAAGACTGATAAACTGCCGCTAATGCGGATGTGCAGGAATGCATTAGAAAGAGACATAAGGCAACAGCACATGCCAAGAGTAGAATCATTGCATGCCCTAATTACAGGCAGGGAACCTAAATTGGAAAGCTCAAATCTACTTGAACGAGACCGGGGAGACGGGCACTGACAGGAGTCTCTTCTACTGACGTATGCTAGGAGGGCGTTAACTCCTCAACGTCGACCAATTGACAGTTCGAACGACGTTTCTATGTCTGCTGGTAAGAAAAATGCCACAGAGATGACTTGTGGAGGCAAGATTTGGTTGTTTTCCACTAGAACAGCGCAGTCCCAAATCACAGGTCGGACCATTAATGTTTTGCTGACTTGCCTATTGAGTGAGGGGATACACTAGTCTCTTGCAGGAAGCGTTCACGGCAATGCGGGACAGGTGTGAACAGAGCTGTCACCCCACTCCTACAGTAGTAGCCTGCCGGGCAGGGGCGTTTGTCATTACACGTATCTATTTCAGCACCCTT
>CACRXP010002160.1:0-11287 GCA_902702965.1 Spirometra erinaceieuropaei
CCACCACCACCACCACCACCAGCATCATCCTCGTCGTCGTCACCATCATCATCCGCGTTCCTGCAGTCTGCGACCATGGTAGTGACTAAACAGTGGGCAAATTAAGAATCCATAAAAGGGTCGAAGGTAGGGAAGGAGGAAGAATGATGGTGAATGAGTCAGAGTAGTCTGGAACGGATAAACGAAGCGTGAGGCGTCGGCATGCAGAGAAAAAAATTGTGAGCAGTAAAAGCAGAACAGACATGCAGAGGCAACAGCTCTGCAGGACGAGACAGGCGTGGTGAGTCAGTCAGTAGGCGAACCTAAACCACAGAGATAACTACGCGGTTTACACGCGTCAGTGGGAAAGCGAAACGCCAGTAGCATAAACTGGTCGGACGCATTAGCGCGTTTGTATAACCATGAGGGCGCGAATCGGTGTCATGAACAGAGGAGCTAAACACGGTGCTCAGTAGAGTGCAGGGTCCTTCAAAAACAATCTCGGTACTGTTTGTGTGCAAACAGGATCGTACCAGGGACCAGAAAAAAGACAGCCCAGAGAATGCATGTGCGTCGGATCGCAACTGTGCGATCGGACATCAGTAGGCGTAAAGCAAAACAGTGAATAGGAGGTCGACTGTGTACCCCACGGGGATGGACTGGGCAATACCCAAGGACTCTACCACACAAAGGACCTTTAATACGGAAGATGCTAACATCCAGGTAGGAAGTTTAAGAAATAAATTCGATCACTGCGACCTACAGTGACGGATTGCGGCTTCTTCGGTGAATATGCTAATTTTGCCCTCGAGTAAATATCATGCCAAACTGCCAGTAGCTCGACTATCAGTTGGAGAAAACACAAGAAAAAGCAGTGCGACAGTTCGTCGTCACGTGAGCGAAGCACATAGGTCACGAAGAAAAGATGGATTGAATTATTCGAGCAATACCGGAAGAGGAAACCTGGTGAGAACTTCGTGGGAGGGCCGGCCGTCAATAATACATAGAGAGCAGGCCTATCAAATATTATACATCATCGTACCCCGATGATGTGCTCGAGTAGGAGTACGAAACCTCAGATGATTGAATTTTCCTCCCCAGGGATCGCCTTACATTCTCCTTCCACCTGAACTCCTGGATTCAGCATTTTTGTCGTCTCGCCTCGCTGCTAGTATAACTTGGCCGACTTTGGCCTGGTAATTGGTTGCCTGTTCGTGACCTTCGCCACCCATTTGGAGCTTGTGTGCTTCGTGAAGCCAATAGCTCGATGTGCGCCCATTCCTGAGCATCAGTTAGCGGTGAAGAGACGCGACCGTTTATCCCAGGTGGCCATGCACACACTAGACACTGGGCATAAATTCGCATGGGAGAACACTCGCATTGTTGGCGCCTGCCAATCAAGAAAAGGCCGCGAATTCCTGGAAGCAATGCACTCAGATGGGGCATGCATCAACCGGCATATCGATTTAGATGCCGCATACAAAATCGTTAAGGACAGATTCAAACTGAGTCAGCCAATCCCGAGATGACAATCTTAACCAATCATTGACTCCTTTTGCTAGACTCAGGCTAAAAGATAATTGTTTTTGCACACCCATTGTCTGAAGACGAGCTGGGGAACCAGTCTCGAAAATTCACAATAAAATTTTGCTGTTTCCCAAAGAACTTCATCTTTCTAGATATATGTATATATAATGGTTGAGAGGAGGTCATTGATCGTGTTACGGCTCTCTCGAGGCCAACTGGCAGCCACAGAGGTGCGTAATATAGGCAGAATAGCATTACTGACAAAGACAAGGGAGATTGGAAAGGCCACTTCTGGCTTATTAGCAGCCCACAGGACAACGGGCACTTGGATCAGTGGTTAGGGCATTGGACTTCTAGCCAGAGGTCGCAGGATTGAGCCTCAGGGGTTGGGTGCGACTAGCTGATGAGGGCTTAGAACCCAGAAATGGTCATTCCAGTCCCCCTTGTTTTTGTCGGTAATGCTATTCCATATGCGTATGAATGTATCTGTACGTGATTGCTAGACCGTCACGGGTGACGAATCTCACTGAGTATCCCACCAAAGGGGGCGGAGCACCAGTGGCTTGTGAGTGAAATAGTCTACAGTGAGGCAGGCTTGCGTAGCATATGTCGCACTCTGTAACTCCTCAACCACCAGGTTGCGATAGCAAGATAGTCCGCGTACGCACGCACACAACCGAGCAGCCGCACAATGTACCAGGTTTTCACAGAAGAGAGGTTCGGATTTCGCATTCAAGAGGCTACGGTAAGGAGCCATTGGCTTGGCTCTCAACCCATCACTTCGTCACTCACACACGCACTGGGAACTGACTGCCGGATGGGAGTCAAATCACCAGTTGGCAGCCTTCTAAGCCACGACTTCTGCTGCTTCGTGATAGATGACGGCGCACCAGATCAATTACAGCGAGGAAGGCGCTGAATTGACTTGCGGATGGGGCCGGCTTCGGTCTCTGCCGCTGCCGAACAATGGCTTGACATTCGAGGACCGACCAGCGATTTCAGTGCCAAAGCTTGATGTTTCTTAAAATCGCACTTCGAAGGCACGCAAACTTCCTCCACGCCCTGTGATCACATTCACTCACAGTGACAAGGGGTTTGGCAAAGTCAGCATCTGGCGACCGATGGGATACAAGCCCACGACTCGACAGTCTTAGCTCAGGACCAATAGCCAAAAGAGTGTGAGTTGGAGACTCAGGTGCGCACAAATGGCCATCCCAGTCGGTAGTCTCCCTCGGCATTTATATCTAAATCCTGTGGCAAACGATTGGACTGGGTTGGGTATACAGTAATTGGGCTAAATCATGAAATGTTTGCCAAAATTCCGAAATGCGTTTTCGTTTCGAAAAGATTAATTAAGTGGAGTTCTAAAACTAATCACCCTGCAGCATAATTCTAAAGTAATGTAATTACCTCAGTATGCCGGCCTCAGAAAAAAATTCTTTCTGGCTGCATGCAAAAACTATGCGCTGTAAAAAATGACTGCTTATATAGCACGTATTTGACGTATTGATTTTCGATCCCCTGAAAAATTCAATTACATTTCACAGAAAATATGCGTCAAAATATTCATTCTCCTGTTCATTCGATAGGAAATTACGTCTTCTTCCAATTTTATACTTGAAGGAAGGGTATAATTCGGTTCTTAAAAATTCCTAATTGTGAGCTATTTTAATACCGTAAGATGGCCGCCATAAAACGTCATGTCTCAGCATTTACCAATGTGACTTGTAAAGTAAACAATATGTCTCGAATCCACTGCCAAATTTTATGAACCCCATATGGTCTCATCTTAATACCGTAGGGAAATGTATTGTTTTCCATAGGCGGAAAATATACGGCTTGTAGGTTGGGAACCATGAATGCAAATGTAACGGCAGGTCGGGTACGAAATTATTCGGGAATTTGAAACGTTTTTGGAAACAAAATTACGTCCTTCCTTCAAATATAAAAATCGAAGAAGACGTCCTTTTCTACTGAATGAGCCAAAAAATAAATATTTTATGCATGTTTTCCGTGAAATACAATTGAATCTTTAAGGGAGTCGAAAATCAGTGGGAATAAATGCATGCTGCTTAAGTAGCCATTTTTTACAGAATGTAATTTTTGCATCCAAAGAATTTCGCTCGAAAGCCAGCATCCCGATGTAACTGAATTATTATAGAATTATGCTGCATGATGACTAGTTTTACAACCCTACTTAATTAGTCTTTTCGAAACGAAAGCGCATTTCGGAATTTCGGTAAACATTTCATGAGTCAGCCCACTCACTGTACCTCTGCCTGACAGCGGCTTACAATGCAGAAATGACAACCCCCCAGTATCCGTTGTCTCTTACGTTGCTCCTTTCAATACCTTAGGTATAGGACGTCACAAACTGGGGTAACCAGACTACTTAAGTTGTTTGCATTTTTTACCTATTTTGCGGCACCGGAGTGTTAACACATGCTTGCGTCTCCACTGAAACAGTACAATCACAGAGAGCGCCGTGAGGTTCTTCTATGACCTACTTACAAAAAATGAACTTATCGCAGAGCAACCAAGCATTGCGAATAGAGAAGATTAATAGTCTGGACTGTTTCTGGTGTACTAAACATCCTCAACCGGCCACCCCCCAACTTCAGACTGGCGGATTGAGTGATCTGCCGGTCGAGAGAGAGAAGGCGTAAGCTCACACGCAAGTGACATGACTCTATCGACGCGATCTCAAGGAGCTCATGGTGATCTATTTGCAAAGAATGACTGCGGAAGGGTGCAAACTGTCGTCACCGTATACGTGCCCATCCGAAGACTAGCCTCCAGCCATCAGTGAAATGTCCGAAGGTTGAAGGAATGACAGTTGCTTGTCTCCCCCTCACGGTAAGGAGATTGGTGCACGAGGGAATGCAGCTGCTGTTATGCGGACATTGTGCATCGCCTTCTCCAATCTTCTTTCGGGTTGAGATATGTGCTACATGGCATTTTCGCTAAAATCAAAGCTGAGTGACAATTTGCTAATGACGGCAGTAACTGGCAAAGGGCTACTGCCAATAAGACTTAACTCATGTCGCCAAAGTCTGAAAGGTAGCGGTGAGCTTACAGTCCCCATTTCGAGTGCTACGCGAATACTACTGATAGACGGGGCGCTGACAAGTGGGAGAATGCAGGCGTTCGGTAGCCGTTCTTATCGATCTACAGTGAGTGACCGATCTCATGCAATGTTGACTGCAATTCTGAGATGCGTTCTCGATTAGGAAGGATTATTTAGGCGCGATTGTAATACTGATTATAATGCGGCGTATTCCTAAAATATTTCGGACTTGGTAGAATGTCAACTTTTGAATACACTGCTTTTAAATCTCCTGTAGGAACCGTACTCGGTAAAGAAGGTCACTTAAGTAGCATGCAATGTCCCCATCGATTTTAGATGGTTTTGCAAATTCAAATGTATTTTGTAGAAATCACGGACAAAGATATGCTTTCTTTTCGTCTTTTGACAGAGAATCACGTCATCATTATATTTTATACTCGAAGGAGTATAATAAGGATTTTAAAAAGTTTTCTAATTGCCAAATAATTTGGAACCTGATCAGTCGTTGCACTAGCGCTTAGTGATTGCAGTCTAGAAGGTGCCCGCGTTCCGCGTAAAAAAACCAATGTCTTCTACGCCTTTAAAAGGATATCATACAGAGCCCATAAAATTTTGCAATGGATGCGGACTGTGTTGTGAATTTCATGAGGAGCAGTGGTAAAAATACAGGTACTGTCTTAAAAATCCTCATAATTAGAAACTTTTTCAAAACATAACTATACTCCTTTTTCGGGTATAAAATCCAAAGATAACGTGATTCTCTATCAAACAACTGAAAGAACGCATATTTTTGTTTGTATTTTCGATAAACTATATTTGAATTTGCAAGACCACTGAAAAACAATGGGGAAATGCATGCTACTTAGGTAATCACTTTTCACCGAGTACGGCTTCTACAGAAGGTCGAGATAAATGGGCACTCAAAAGCCGACGTCTCAGCGAGTCAAAAATATTATAGGATTATGCCAGGGGATAATCAGTATTACAACCGCGCCTAAGTAATCCTTCCTAATCCAGAACGCATGTCAGAATTTCAGCCGACATTTCATGAGATCGGTCACTCGCTGTGCGTTGCAACGACTGCGCACGCCAGTAAGACTTAACTCATGTCGCCAAAGCCTGAAATGTAGCAGTGAGCTTACATCAGCATCGCACCCTCCCCATTTCGAGTGCTAAACGAATACTACTGATAGACGAGGCGCTGACCAGTGGGAGAATGCAGGCGTTCGGTAGTCCTCCTTATCGATCTACGACTGCGCACGCCAGTTGACCAGATTCAACAACCCCGCTAAAGGACAGCCTGCGGGTGTGTGTGCGGTCACCCCACCGGTTGAAGTGACCCAGGGACAGGCAGTACGGACACGGGCCGGATGCGTAAACAATCGAGTCAGGCCTCCTCCGACGGACTGCGGTCACAGACATTCGGAGGTACGGGGCACTGAAGTAGACAGTCTCGACATGCAGACGGCGAGGTCTCTGCGGGGGCGGGGGTGAGGGAGGGGGGACTCATTTGCATCTTTTCAGGAATGGCGCACACAGGCCGGTTGGAGGGCCGAAGAGAAGCCGCAACAACGGCATGATTCGCGGCCCAGTAGAAGCCAATTGACTGAGACCTGAGAAACTGGCTAAAACCCGCCAAAACAAATGAACATTTGCAATTCTCGTCTGCATGATTAAATCTGTCAGGCAAACCAGACAGATTCATGCAGCGTAGACCGAGGTAAAACGCAGACGACGTACACTTGTCGTGCTGCTTGACAGATGACCTGAAAAGCTCGTGAACAGGTGGAGACTCTAAGGCTTTTCCGTGACAGATAAAACCTGCATAGGATCTGCTCTGCTGATGGGATTGAGAAAGAGCTTAAGATAAGCGAAAACCTTTTTTCGCAAATATTCCCATGTTACAATTGAAAAGTCAAGTTGGCAAACGCACGTTTTCGGTAATTCTTCCTCAGGCCAATCCAATTACATGAACGAATGAAAATGTACAAAATCAACAGTGTTTATAGATGCCTCAAGGGCTATTAAGTCACTAACACTCATCATCCCCACGCCGCCCGCATGAGAAGGTCGGCGGGTGTTAGTCGTCAGAGCTAGGGGAGGGAAGGTAAGAGAGTCTTTGAGTAATGATCTTGGGTTGAGTACACGGAGTACCCATCATCGTGATTAGGGTTTTGAGGCGGCATGGCTTCATCACTTGGGGTTGGCGTTGGCCACGGCAGCGAAAGCGCTTGTGTCAGAATTTTCTGACAGCATAACACCGGATTCACTAACCGTATAGCTACTGCCTCTGCCGTTGCTAGTATCCGTTGGCGTAGGCCTTTAAAGAAGCATGATGGTGTCCGGTAGACAACCTGAAATGCTTTCTTGGCATCGACTCGGTGGTTCGTATCGATTAAATGCACGAGAATAAAACTCGAAATCGACCGGGTCTCACCTCTGTCTAGCCAGGCGGGCATATGTTCACGCATCCTCTTTACCAGGCGTCTCGTTGTGCGGCCAATGTATCCTGCTCCACAGGAGCAAGTGAATGAATAAGTGCACATTTATGTGGCCTCCAACGGTAGTCTGTCTTTACCTCCCAATAGCCCTTGAGGCATCTATAAATACTGTTGATTTTGTACATTTTCATTCGTTCATGTAATTGTATTGGCCTGAGGAAGAATTACCGAAAACGTGCGTTCGCCAACTTGACTTTTCAATCGAAAACCTTTTTCGCTAGAACGACTACCTTGGTCGATTCAATGCTAAGAAAAGGGCCGAAAGACCGCCAAAGCCCGCGATGCTAACGATAGGGAAGAAAAGGCTTTTCATCAGGGTTCCATTTCAGGGGGACACGCTTAGTTCAATCTGTATCACGCACATTTCCAGCAACTGACGCCTATACGGGGATGGCAAGGATAAACTGACAGTCCAAACTACCTCCATGTGTATTTAATCCTACATCTGCTCCTGAAGGACAGAGTACGTTGGTCGCGCGAGCCGACGCTTGTCCAAAAGAATGAGAGAACATCTAGAGTGGTTAGAAAAGGGTAAAATAAAGAACACTGACAGCTCTCTGCTCGCATACATGGTCGACGCCGACCAGCGTGTAGATGACAAGGCGGCCTTCCGAGTGATTTACAAGGTTCCGTCAAGCTATCCGAAACCACTAGAATGACGTCTGTTGGCTACGGCAGAGGCGGCTGCAATCAGGCTAACCAACGGAAACCCCAATTTTCTGTTTCAAAGCCAAGGCTGTTTGAAATTGAAAGTAGGAGCGGTTTGCGCACTTCGTTGGTAACCTGAAAAACCGTTCGTGCGTCTGTGGCTTTACCCCGTCAACAACCGGTGCATATTTAATCACTCTCGGATCCTCCATTATCGTGACAGGCCGGAAAGCAGAACTGAAACGTAATCTCCAGACTGCGAGGAAAAGGCAGAACCTGGTTCGATTGACTGACTGACAGACTAATCATCATATCACCACTGCCAGGGGGGGAGTCGCGACTGGGATTAACCACATCTCTGCCCCCAAGGCAGACGACCTAGCGCGAGGAGGGGAGGTGGGGGTGGGTGCGTCACCGTCACGCCCACCCCCCAGCTCGCCCCTGGGAGTCGCGACTAGCGCGGAGAAGACAGATCATAAACGCGCGCCACAGCAGGGGAGCAGGTCTTTGTTGACTCTGGTCACGAGTGATCATGAGACGCAGGCGCGGGCTTAACCGTGCGAATATGACGCCAGTCGCCAGCACACCGGTGCTGAAATCACAGCCATTAACGAATCGCCTGCGGACGGCCGAGCCATCATCGCGGCCGGAGCGACCGTCAGGGCTTAATGCGAACGCTGATAACCTGGGTAGGCATATGGTGACGTTGCCAATAGCAGCGAAGAGACGAGTCCCAGGAGGCAGTCATTAAGGAGACACGATCGCTGGGACAAGAGCTTTACTAGCCGGACGTTTCGGATTCCTGCTCGAACCCATCATCAGAGATAAAAGCCGATACGAGTGGTTCATGGACAAGGGGCTGCAGTATTTATGGGATGCAGTCACCATGCTACTGCACATCTATGAGCATTCACGGCACCCCCCCCCCCCCTTCATCAGGGAACGTTGCACCTGGTGTGATGACTGTTTGATTGCGGACATTCGCGCCGTTAATTGCTGCAATTTCATCACGTGCGTTGGATGTTGGTGTGGGGGTTGCTCGACCATCTGACGTACCGACACTGGTGTTGTGAAAAGTGTTCACCTGTGCGCTCCCAGCGTGGCTAATTACTCCGCCCAGGCGAGATCTCAGCACCGAGTGTGGAATGGGAAGACCACTGCACTCGCTAATGGACTGGGGGCCAGTAAACCATGATTCAAACAGCTTCCGGCCCACGCGGTTGTCACCTCCAGCGAGAATTTCGACCTCGTCGAATTTGAATGTGTGGTCGGAACTCGTCGACTGAGCCGCAACTTGAAAGATGGTGTGATTTCTTCACACCGCTGCGACGTGTTCGGCCATTCGCGTTTGAAGCTGTCTACTAGTTTCTCCGACGTAGTTGCTTTGTCCACAACTGCACCAGATTCGATAAACGACTCCCAACGTTTCTTGCCGTGCAACTCAAACTCCAGGTGGTGCGAGAAGGCGGCCGACAGCTTCCAAAACGTTCGTAACATACGAAAGCGCTTGTCAAGATTTGGTGTCCGTGCGGTTAGGCCTTTCGTCCATTTTGCGTATGCATCAGTTGACGAAGTTGCCCGGGTAGCCATTGGGTTTGAAGACCCGTCGGAGGTATTTTAGTTCGGTAATTTTGTCTTCCGGCTCACCGCAGTGCGTTTCGACAAGCCGATAGAGCGTCCTTACACAACTACGTTTGTGGCTGATTGGGTGGTTACAGTTGAAGTTCAGTACTTACATTGCATTTGTCGCTTTCCTGAACCTCTTGCTTTTTAGTCCACCACAATCTTTGCGGCACACGAGGACATCCAGGAAGGCAGGCTGGTTGTTCTCTTCCTCCTCCATTGTAAATTGCATGTCCGGGAATACCGCATTCAGATGTTCCTCAAACGTCAACAGCTGATCCCGGTCGATAACGACGAAGGTGTCATCGACATACCGGACCCAGAATTTCGGTCTGCGCTTTTGGAGGAACAGCGGCTCTAACCGTTGCAGGACCGCCTCCGCGATGAATCCTGAAATCGGCGAATCCATTGGTGACATACAGGCTGAGTGCTATAAATGCTGGGAGCCTTGTGTCGTCAGGCTAATTTAGGCGGAGAGGGGAGGGGACTGGGAAGGGGAACAGGGTTCTTGAAGACACACTAGCCGCAGAGACCGCCTGGCGAAGAGTGGCCGCGCACACTGGCAGCCGCCTTGACCACACATTTAAGTTTGACGAAGCAGAAATTCTTGCTATAGGTGACAACTGCGTGAGCCGCGAACTGCTCGAGTCATGGTTTTCCAGTCCTCAATCAATCAACAAGCGCAACGACCTCCCCACCCTATATTCGACACTGAAACTATGTCTAGGCAAAGTAGTTAGCTGCGAGGACAGCGTGCGGATGACCACTGTTCCTGGTGTCAATATCGGCGAGCTAAATTGCCCAACAGTCCACACGGATGACGAAATCCGTCTTCCAATTCTAAAACGCTAGTGAGAGTTAGCGCTTCGCCATTAAAACACATTCCATGTCGTTGGCGTTCGATGAGCGTGGGAATCGATAATCTTGACCAGCACACGAGGGCATAGCAACTGCATACTTCCACACCTGGCCAGTCGATCCGCGATGCACTCTGGAGCTACCAACTGCGATGGGCATGAAGCGGCCTAGCAACTGCATCCTCTAAATGCTGCAACACCTGGGCAATCCATTACCCTTATCTGACTCGTCTCTGATGATGGATTCGAGTGAGGATCTGAAACGTCAGGCTAATAACGCTCCTGTTCCAGCGACCGTGTCTCCTTCCTAGAGACTACTTCCTGGAACTCGCCTCTTCGCTTCTATTAACTTTCCCCTTGGTGTTGCGGGTTCGAATCCCACCGAGGCGTCGTTCTTTTCACAGTTAGTTCAATATGAATAGCTCGTTATATCATGGAAACCAGCGACACCCATGCTGTCCAAAGAGACTAATAGTTTGTATTTCAAGAAAACAAGAAGTCTTCTCTGTAATCCAGATGAATGAAGTTCGTCAGGACACTTAAGGACAGAGTTTTGGGCATCTGTTATTTTCCTATGCAAGCTGATTTCAAGACTAAACTTTCGCTCTTGTTATCGCGGTCCTTCCTGATAACCGGGCCTATTAATTTGGACTCATTTCGTGGCTGGGTAGATCCACATCTGCGTTTGTTTGGTGAATATTTGGGGTGCATCCTTTTGATCCATCAATTTTCTCACGGCATGTTCCGACAGCCTGGTGACTACTTCCTGGAACTTGTCCCTTCGCGGCAAAAAAACCCCTGTCGAGTTTAGCTGAACAAGCCCGCGAACAGAGCACGATACGCGACGCAGCACTGGAGAACAAATTTCGAAAGCTGCCCAACCCAACGTCGCCCAGAAACGACAAACGGGTGCACAACCTGTCATCAAAGGACCTGACGAAGAATCAGATGCAGGTTTTAAGGCACGAAGCTTCATTTAACACGGCTGACGCCAAACCTGTTAACATGATTGCAGCAGTGGAATCAATCCTTTGTCAGACGGAGGCAACGGAGGAGACTAAGAACCTCATCCGACACCAAGTGTC
>CACRXP010002161.1:0-10435 GCA_902702965.1 Spirometra erinaceieuropaei
CGGCCACATGTTCAACAGCGTTGCCTTTAGCGGGTAAGACATGGATGCCATCCGTTGAATCACTGCACGTTCACACGGAAATATTTAGTAAACGGCAAGTACTAGAGATTTCCTTTCCTCGAACCTCTTTAGCTTAAGTTCAACCTTCGAAAATCTTTAATGAAAGCTAATACTAGGAGGTTTATTCCTCGAATTCCCTTAGATTCGGTGTATCTTTCGATACGTTACTATCCATACCAGGGGTTTTCTTCTCTCAGGCCCCTGGAGTTCAGTTTGCATTTCAGCGACAGCTTTTTCCCTGCCACAAACATCGCAGTCACTATCACTGCGCGTACAGACAAGCGATATTAACAAAAGTTTAAAAAAACACCAAAAATCCGTTTAAGGGACCTTTTTGGTGGAGACGGAAGCATATTCTGTACTGGGCTTTGTCTAGATGAGCCCAAAGAGACCTTCCGGGAGACCGGCCCACTTTCCCGCAGTTACCTCTTTAACCAGTTTGAATACGCCTCGATGGCGTCTTTGTAGCGGCCTGTTCCATGCTCCTTAAAATTCCTTGAGTGGTTGACCATTTACTGTTTCTACCCTTCTGCGGATAGGACACTGTATGCCTCCCATTCGTCAGTACAGTGAAAGATCGATCTCATGAAATGTTGGCTGAAATTCTGAAATGTGTTTTCGATTAGGGAGGTTTACATAAGTGGGGTCAAAACATTCATTATCATTGGACGTAGTCCTAATACATTTCGGTCTCGGCATTATGTCAGCTTTTGAACGTTTTACATTTCAATCTTCTGTAAAAACCGTACTCGGTAAAGAATGACTACTTATGTAACATGCAGTTTTTTTAATAATTCACGATGGTCTTGGAAATTCAAATATATTTTGCAGAATCCCCGAACAAAAATATGCTTTCACTCAGTAAGTTGATAGAGAATCACGTCGTCTTTATATTTTATGCTCGAAATAAGAGTATAATTGGGTTTTTAAAAAGTTTTCTAATTCCCGAATAATTTTGAGCCTGATTGGCCGTTGCGGTAGCGATTTCAGTCTACAAGGCGCATGTGTTCATCGTACAGAAAATCACATGTTCTTCTATGTCTTTAAAAAATTCTATATAGGATCCATTAAATTTTGCAATGGATGCGGTCCATGTTGTACATTTCGTGAGGAGCAGTGGTAAACAGACAGGTACTATGCTGTATGAATAGACATTGCACGGTGTTGAAAAATCTCATAATCAGAAACTTTTGCGAAACCTAATTATACCCCTTCTTCCAGCATAAATGATAAAGACGCCGTGATTGTCTACTTCCTTATTGTGCAGGTATTGTATTTGGTTTATTTTGGAGCTACGCTGTTAAATATCCTCCTATTTTAGTTTTCCGGTCGACTTTCAAGGTTATTAACGGAACTTTTTTGGTTTATTCAAGTTTTTTTTATAACATTCTTCACAGAAAAGTCCTTTCCGCCTGTCCACCTTCTCATCCATTTACCCCGCCCGCATAACCCTTCCTTCCACTTGTTTCGTAAGACACATGAACCTGTCTTGTGTTATTTGGAATGGGTCTCATCTTGCGTCGTTGGCTAACGGTCTACCGCAAAGTTTGCTTGTGATGGTGGATTGTAAACTGGGAGCAATGCTGACTGTTAATCATCCACAAGCGATCTAACAATCGCAACTGCCTTCCTCATTTGTTCTTCTAGCTGGCATGCATTCAGCCTCCTGCGGACACTGTCGGCCCTGAATTGCTTAACTTGTTCATACTTGCATCATGTATATCAAATCCGGACCTTATCAGGGATTAAAAGCGCAGGAAAAAGCCTCCGTTGTTGTTTTCGGAATTTCTTTTTGATTGCGTGCACTGTCGCTGCATTAAGGGGTCATTGCAGCCTCATGCTCGGCCCACTAGTCCCCATAAAATGTCTCCACGATGCGTGTGTGTGCAGGTGGAGAGAGGTGTGGTGATTTGATTAGGACTGTGGTGTTTGGGCTAGGTGAAAGTCCCGCAGAGGTGTAGGTTGATGACGCGGAAGCCACGGGTATATGTTGGAAAGTAGTCACAGTTCGACTGTCATTTCTGACGATGTCCACCGTGTGTTCCACAGCAGTGTTAGAGTGAGAACGGTGACTTGCGAATGGTAATAGACTTGCACCGCATCAATCGTGATCTGTTCTCGCCACCCCACTTAGGATTGTACGCGAATGACAATCAATCTATTAAAACAATCAGTGTGGAGTTCATGAGTATTATTCTGGACTACTCAAACCTACCCGCAGAAATCAGATATTAATGTCCCACCTCCGTCCTCGGCGAAATATCTGACTGCATAGTATTAGGTGAAGGGGACTGTGGAATTTTGCCAAGATGAATGTCCCGCAGAGATGTAGGCTGATGACGCGGGAGCCACGGGTATATGGTGGAAAGTAGTTACAGTTCGACTGTCATTTCTGACCATGTCCACATTCTATTCCACAGCAGGTCGTGGGAGCAGGGACAGTGACTTGCGCGGGGGTTTCTAATGCCGACAGACTTGCGCTGCATCTACCACGAACATCTCCGACCAGTTGACACACATATCCCTCTACTATATGGTTTACCTAAGCACCATAAGGAAGGCCTGCCAAATCGTTCGATTGTAGACATGCGAAACTCTCCGCATTAAGCGGTAGCGAAGTGGCTAGCAGAGAAACTCAAGCCCGTACAGCACCAGCTAGCAGCACACAGCTAGCACAACGCAGTAATACAGATACCTTCCAATTCATTGACCAAATTAAATGCCTTAACCTTAACGTCATGTTGAGGATGCTCTCTTTTGATATTGTATCGCTTTTTACAAATGTCCCCGTCACCGAGACATTTGCATATATCTGCGATTTTCTATCGGCCATTTAGCAGGAAACACGAATAGCGATAAACAGACTCAAGGAACTATTACTATGATGCACATTAAATGTGCAATTCTTTTTTGACAACCAACTCTGTAGACAAATAGACGGCGTTGCTATGAACTCGCCTCTTGGAACCCTCATACCCACAACGGACATTACCGAACGACCGGCAAAACCCACCACACTGATGGTCAAAAAGAAAACTTTTTTACACAAAGGCCTCTATTTAAATGAGTACAAGAAGACCTCACCGCATAGTTGGCAAAAGACGAAACTAGGATCATAAGCGGCGTCATTCATTCACATGCATTTGATTCAGGGCATCGTCTGGACGCCGACGAAGCTTTCCGTATGAATTACAAGGTCCCCTCGAGCTATCCTAAGCTACTCGGCCAGCGTCTGTTAGCTGCAGCAGTTAGATTGCGAAAACTGACACTATACGCCCAGAAGAGCCTCGTTCAGTCTTCGCGCTTACCGTGGTCAAAAGTTGACTAACCACAGGCAACTTTCTGCGTCCTTCTGATCTCGCCTCGCCTGTGTTTTTAAACTGACTTTTATCGATTTTCTAATCACTGGCATGTCTGACTCTACCCGTTCCCATTCGATTACACTGGCTTGAAGAGAATTTATCGAAAGCAACGTATGCTCGACAACTCGTCTTCTGAATACGATTAAACTTTGAACGGTGTCACAACCAAACTCGACGAACTACGCCATGCAGAGCCCCTCCAGACTCTTATTTCGTTGCATTAGATGGTGGAATGAATGTCTGGATTAAGCTGAATTATCAAGCATAGCATATGAGCATGAAATGTTTAGTCAGAAAGTAGTCGGAACACAGGACATGGATAGAGGCAAGTTCATTTCCTCGTCTCTTTCAAAATTCATTGCTCTATCTACATATTGCCTATAACACCGAACCAACATAGTAAACCCATGCTAAAGAATCGGCCTATGCCTTTATAATTATTGACATATGCATCGCACCAGGTTTTTGTGCACACATATCTTGACCAACATAATCTGAGTCTTTAAACAGTATTAAGTTACTCAAACCGTATAAACGTCATCTACAGTAGATGCGCTATTTCGTAAAATGTTAACCGAACTTCTGAAATACGTTTTCAATTCGAAAAGACTACCCAAACAGGGCTGTCATGTTAATTTTTGTGTCGTTTGATGCCAAGATATTTCCACGACGCACGAAAATTTGTTTTTGAACAGGCGTCTTAGTGGACGCCTGCGTAAACAACAGTCCGTAAAATGAGTACCTTTATATTATACATTTTCTAATTGATATTTAGTGTCTCTATAATTTCAAACTTATTTTATCGAAAACGTGCTCAAAAATATCTTAAAAGCAATTTACGTCTTTTGTAGATTTTACACTTGAAGAAACATTATCCTTTGTTTATGGGAACGTTTCTAGTTATGGTTTTTTTAGGACTGTGAAATGTCCAGTTATACATCAAGGCATCAGAATGCCTACTAATGCTATTCATGGAGTGGACATGATGGCTCACATTCATTGTAAAAAATTTATTTCAGTACTATACAGAAATGCATGATTTGCCAATCATGGGAAGTATACAGAGTGTTGTTTGGATATCTTAAATTCAAGCGAAACGGCAGGTTATATTAAAATTATTCAAAAGGTTAAATGTTTTTTTCTAAAACTGGGTAATACTCCACCTTCAGTTATAAACCTTGTAGAAGGCGTAAATTTGACCCAAATAAGTAGACAAAAGTTCATTTATACACATTCCAACAAGGTATCCAAAATTAAAGGGAAATATTAATGCTACATAGGCAGTTTATGCAGGCTCTCGATAATTGCTCGTTCGAAAGCGGGTACCCTGACGTGACTGGAATAAATTGGCATTTTTCCGCTTGATAGTTGGTGAAACAAACTTTTTAAGTGTTCATTTTGGAAAAAAAAGCATTTGAGAATTTCGGTTAACATTTCATGAAATAGCTTATCTACTGCATTCGATATGGACGTTCTAGGATGAATGGTCGACGCAAATATATCAGTCCTTTTTCCGTGGTAAGCAAGAGGTAGTAGCTTTAACTAATTCGCTGTAAAGCATGATTTGCTTCCTTACTGCAGGTCAGATTTCACTTAACGATTCTCTTAACTTTTCTACTAGCCACTAGTGAATCACCAACCTATACGTATTAATGGTCGACTCGTGGAAACCCCGTAAGCACAATTACCCGAGCACCTCTATCTACACTTCCAGTGAGCTGTAGGGACCGTAGAAGTGCCGACTGTGAGGAGGATTCCCTCATTGATCAGGATATCAGTTTTAACTCTGATACATCCATCTGAACAACTGGCACCGCGTACACAGCTGGCCGATGGATACCGGCTCCCAGTAGGCTGAATGGGGAAATCCCCGTGCTGCTTTCATCGGTCACACTAGTCTCACAGGTAAAGAGGACCTGCTCATCCTTGAGGGTAACGTATAACCTATCCGGAACTTGCCGTTTT
The DNA here is from genome assembly GCA_902702965.1 of Spirometra erinaceieuropaei. Classification (NCBI taxonomy): domain Eukaryota; kingdom Metazoa; phylum Platyhelminthes; class Cestoda; order Diphyllobothriidea; family Diphyllobothriidae; genus Spirometra; species Spirometra erinaceieuropaei. The sequence continues at coordinate 5,388 of CACRXP010002161.1, forward strand.
TAAGCATTTAGACCATTTTTGAACCAAAATGCCTTAAAGCCTCATTGACTACTAACACATTCTATCATGATAAAGAGAGCTGGAGGTCCCGGGTACTTGTGTATTTTTGGGAACCTTGAATTAAGTGGAACAACAGGTCGGATTTAAAATTATGAATGTCTTAGAGATAAATCTAATGTTCTGCTCGATGGGAGAATCGTCCTTACTGTCGGCATTTGTGCAGTCCGTAGAAGTCACGGCATGTGTAGATACGGATGCTACGGTAATTGTGCTTACGGGAGATCCACAGGTGGGCCATTTGTCCGTATTGGATTGTGATACACTAGGCGCTAGTTTACCTGTTCAAGAAAATTGATCAAGTGAGATCTGAAATACGCCCAGGAAGCAAGTCATGATTTAAAATGAATTCCCGAAAGACGACATCAGCAATCTAAAATAATGCTTTACCTTGTCCGAGGTCATCCCTCATCCTTGGGTGTGCATATTGGTGATGCTCACATGGCTTGGATAAATCACGTCAGCCTAAGGGTCCAGTCGATGTGGACTAGGACATGCATGCATAAAGACTTTGTGAGATGTATATGCCTATCAATTATAACTGCTCAAATTACTTCATTCATACGGACTCAAATTGTTACTTTGGTGTTGTAGACGAGGAGGTGAAGGAAGAATTAATCTTGAAAGATACGAGAAATGGACTTACAGCTGTCTGAATACGAGGTTCCGTCCTTATTCTGACTGAACATGCCCTGTTCATACGGTAATATTGATGATCCAGCTACATGTGGATCCTCGTTCCACCATCGAATGTAACGGCATAACAGTTTGGATGGGCTCAGCATCTCGTAGGTCGTCGAGTTGGTTTGCGACGCAGTTCAATGGTTACATTGCGATGATTGCTTTCGTGCGTCCATGGACCCGACCAACGACGCGTTTGCCAGCCTGCAGTTATTGCATCAGGTGGTGGTCACGCGTTACGCAATAGAACGCGTATGAACTTTAGAGGATTGGATGTAGTTGATGCAGAATTGAGTGGACAAGCCTGATATTCGGCTTGATGCACACCTTGATGCACATCAACTGTTTGTTAAATAGTCTGACTTTCATGAAACACAATTGCCAGGCGGCTTCCGGTTCGCTCGCTGACCACTCTCATCGAGATTCTGACTGGCCGTTGAAATATGATGGGCTCGCTCCCTCAGTTCTCCTGCAAACGAACACCATCGGGCGTGTCTCTTGTGACACGTCTGAGTCGATTGCCGCACTGCCAAAGCTGGATCCGGCCAAAGGCTTCCGGGTTTATGAACCATGGGAAACACGCTGAGGGTTGTGCTCGTTTTATTCTTATGAATTTCTACTCCCTTTTCTAATCCCTCAGCACTGAACAACCACTTACATCAGCAGTGTTCTGACGTTCTTATCAACCCCTGCCGTAAATCGACTACCCTCTGTCATCATGAACCTGTCCTGAACTCCTCTACTGTTTTGCACGGTGCTTGTTTCCTTCCAAAAAGCTCGGATTCTATGAAGGCCCCCGCCCCCACCGGGCTTCATGTGCAGTAGTCTGTTTTACTGCTCCACCCACAGATCGTTGTTTTACCAAAAAATGTCAATAGGGAACATGTGAATATTACTATCATAGGTGAAATATACAAACTGCTAATATGCTCTTAGACACCAGTATCATTTCCTACTTCATAAAATTCCTCTTTCATTTCCATTGTTCAATTGTTTGCTTCAAACAGACCCCCAGACCAAAACCACGGTTAAATACCTCCATGTTTAAACCAGTCTTCACATTTCACTAATATATTCCTCCGGTCACTTCGAAATAAAACTATTACTTTTAATGATAGTAATGCCTATTCAGTCTTCTCTGTTGCTAGTTATCACCGATTATGGGATGCGGACTCCGGGCTTGAGGTTGTCCCAATGGACCTTGACTTAATTCAGGCATTTGAGGTTGAGAAACGGGCAGGGAACATACTGTCGAACCAATGTCCCCTTAGCTGGGGCATTCAGTGGCTGAAATGCAGAGAAACACTTGTCTCGACCTTTGAGTGATGCGAATGTTTGTAGTATGCTGATGTTGTTTTCTGTATCCTGGAGGAGACAAGCATCCTAGGAGCGCTAGAACATCGATGAGTGCTAGTCAGACGTACGTAACAGTTGACTGAGAGACTGGGAAACTCGCTGATGACATCAACGCCTGCTTCCTCCTCATCAGAACGCCCCTCATTACGGCCGTTAGTCCCAATGCTTTCTTCCTTTCCACCCGCTCCATCACTCCAAATCTGGCTGCGACGTGGTGAAGCCGTGTAAATGCGAGTCCATTTGGATTTGGAATGACCATTGAGACCCACACGACAAATGCGTTCTCCCGACCTCGTTCTAGGATCAACAAATCAATCCACCGACCTGATCGGACCTCTGACACAATCGGCCGATCTGGAGACTAACAGTGAAGACTGATGCAGCAATCCACGAGGTCGATGACAATGCTAAAATGCCGCACGCGAGCTTCAGGTGTTGCGGATTCACAACCCGAAAATACTGAGCTCCTGCCAACGAGTCCATGTTTTCAACGGACATTACGCCCTCCAGCCGCCGACGTCCTCTACCACCGTCATCATCGCTGCTCCATGTCCACAACGGCGACGACGACGACGAAGACTACTTCCGCTACTTTAATCCCATCGCCAGTAAGAACACTCCCGATGGCCTGCCACCCACCACCATTTCTTAGAGTCGACACGGTGAAATGGCTGACGATAAGTTAGTGAAAGTTTGCAAAGGGAGAATGTCTGTCACCTTGCAGTCGTGCAGATCGGTGATGAATCCGTGGAGGATTACACATTCGCGGTCTGTCTGTGGCAAGATAGGGTAAGCTATGGCTGCCAGGCACATTAGCTCCCTGCGATATTGTCTACGGAATGTCTGGAGCTCTGATGCAATGTGGCGAAACGCTGGTTGGCGGCCCCTGGGGCGTGTGGATGGTTAAGAAGTTGGATAAGTAACTCTGTGGCTCGTGCGAAGTCCAATGTGGGTTTAATTCCTGCGTCAATTGCACGTCGACGTGCTGGGTGAGTTGGGATGGAGGAATGGAACCGTACAATGTGACAAGTAACGACTAATAGATACTTTCCAGTGTTCGGACTATCTCATTACCGCCTTCTATAAATAGACTCTCCTCTTAACATCAACCCTCTCCACCACTCCAATACTGGCTGCGACGTGGTGATGCCGTGGAAATGCGAGTAGATATGGATGGGGAATGACCATTGAGACGCATGCGACAAATGCGTTCTGCCAATCTCTTTCTAGGACCAACGAATGAATCTACCGACCTGGGAGGACCTCTGCCACAGTCGGTCGATCTGGAGACTAACAGTGAAGACTGAAACAGCATTCCACGTGGTCAACCACATCGGGCCCGCCAAAGCCGGAAAAGCGACTCGCAGGCCTCAGGTGCTGTGAGCTCACAGCCCCAAAACCCAGTACCTTTTAACGAGTCCATCTTTTCAACGGATATTACGCCCTCCGACCGCCGACGCACTTATACCACGTCCATCATCACTGTTTCATGTCCTTAGCGATGATGACAACGGCGGCTATCGCTATTTCCATCCCGACCACCTTAAGTACACTCCCGATGCCTTGCCACCCCTCATCACCGCAACCACCACCAGCAACGCGGATTCGATATTAGACTTCCCCGCTTGTAATCGCACCTTCACGTCATGCATCGGTCTGATTTGTCACTTACAAATCCATCGCAACGAGACTGCCGAACCGGTGCCCGAAACAACAGAATATACTCGCAGGACCCGTCTCAGCTGCCTCCACTACCCACTCATATTCAGTCGACGCATTGGCCTACACGGACTCATGCACGCTGACGACAACGGAATTCTGTGTGATGTTTGCACACCAAAGCCACCTCGTACATCTGCAAGCCTCCCCACCATCGGTGCTACCGACACCACCGCCACCACCAAACTAAAACAACACAACAGTTTCTAGCCTACATAGCGTATACTGACACCGCATATGCACATCATGTATCAGTCTGGAAAGTCAGGTGGGGATTCGAACAGTTAGTGGTTCATTCAGCATTCGTTACCCTCAGAGCAGACAGAATGGGCCAGCCGAGTCACCTGACCAGTGACGAAAACGGTGCACCGACGGGCCAAATATGTTGGCTCTAACGCGTTCACGCAGTGATAACTAATCAGTCCATCTGGTTAAAGGGGGAGTGGCAGCTTATGGGAACATTGATTTTGCGGTAGCTACGACAGCCACACAATCGGCAGTGATGAACACTAGTTTCGTCTTGCCTTGTTTAATTTCCGAGGAAATTAGTGAGCGAACTTCGGACCATGCCTGTAATGGTCTGTTCCGAGGGATTTACGCCAAGTTCGCCCATGTATTTTCTCAGAAATTAAATAAGGCAAGGTGAAACTGGAGTTCATATACCAGAACTTGCTCCTGCCTAAAGGCCAATTTTCAATAGAATACAACAGTCAGCTCCCAACGCCAGTAAGAACACTCCCGATGGCCTGTCACCCATCATCATTTCAGATGGTCGACACTGTCGAACGGCCGACGATAAGTTAGTGGGAGGGTGTAAAGGAGAATGTTTGTCACCTTGTGGTCGTGCAGATCGGTGAGGAATCGGTGGAGGATTAGACAGTCGCGGTCTGTCTCCAGCAAGTTGGGGCAAGCTATGGCTGCAAGGCACACTACCTCCGTGCGAAATTGTCTACGGACTGTGTGGGGCTTTGGCGGAGGGTGGTGAGCGACTGGTTAGTGACAGCTGGGGCGTGTGCATGTTCAAGAAGTTGGATGAGTATCTCTGTGGCTCGTGGATAGTCCAATGTGTGTTTAATTTCTGCGTCAACTGCACGTCGGCGTGCTGGGTGAGGTGCTGGGGATATCAACCGCAAAATGTGACAATTTACGAGTAACCGATAATTTCTAGTGTTCGGACTATCTCGTCAGCGCCTGCCATGAATAGACTCTTCTCTTTCAACCCGTCCTGAACGTCC
>CACRXP010002164.1:4422-15749 GCA_902702965.1 Spirometra erinaceieuropaei
GTCCCGGTGTTCGCGACGTACGCTGGCAGCTGGGTCCACCACCGCACCCCGGAATGTTGGCATTTTTACGTTGCGTAAAGCCGATAACACCTGCCAGAGTCCAATATGGCCCCCGTGTCGGTCCAGCGCATCTACCTTTCGGCCCGTTTCGGGGACACACACGAATACTCACACATACATACTGGAATGAGAATGACAGTCGTACCTGACACACACCCTTTTCAAAGGCTTTTTACATCGTCTGTCTATTTTGTTTTGATCGCACTGATAGAGCGTTTTCTGCCAATTGATATTGTACGCGAAACAACAGCTAAGCGTCAGTCTCTACCCACACCACCGCCCTTGTCGCGTTTTTCAAACGTGTGATGCCAGCAGCTGATATCCTTGTTGGTTTTAGACAGCGTTAGTTACTGAGCTTCAGGCAAGGTCTTTAAATTCCCTGAAACTAAATCATCCTACTCTCGTTTGCCATGCATAGAAGCATTCATGTTTGCAAACTGAAACAAGCTTTCTAGCCACGTTTCGACAGGGTATAAGAGAGTCATTTCTTCTTTCAGCTGACCTGCTTACAGAACCCTACAGCTGTTGCTTGATTGAGCTATGATTATGCCTTATCTCGCCTGTTCTTTGGCTGGATTCTCGTTTTTTTGCGTCTACCAGCGCACCCAACGTTCCCGTGTGGGTCGCGATGGACCGGAGACGAAACATGTACTTCCTTTGGCCAGAACGAGGAGTCTGTGGCCTCATTTCTAAGGCATACAAAAGTCTCCCAGATGTGTAGATAGTACGTACGTGTAAGCCGACAGGATCCGTGACGCTTATTTGACGAGATTAGCAGGACAAGCCCGTCACAGGGTGTACGCATTGTGGCTGTTGGGTATTTCCAAAATATGCATCCAGAAGGCAATTGATACAAGAGGGCTCCTTCCCTGGCAGCGCCCTTATCGGCTGACTGTTTGAGGAAAAATTCTCAAAAGAACCTTCATGCTTACTGCTCTGAGACAACTTAGGCTATTACTAAGACGCAGAAAATGCGCAGCACATTGAACTATCCTAGCTTTTGCATGATTTACCATACTGACGGGTGGTGAATCACACAACCTGTACATAATACTGACTCTGCCCCTAAGACGGGCCACGCGTGGTAGATGCGCCGAACCAGCTCAGGGACTAGGTCGGGATCCGATTGGCCTTATGGGGAATGCGCAGCCATAACAAATAATAAAAGTTGGGGCTTGGGGACAAGCCCAGTTGCCGGCCTACGCCGATCCAATTGAGATCCGTGTTCGTTGTAGACCAGGGGATGTGGTAGCGAGCTTCCGCCTTGGCAACCAACTGGGTCCTCTCCCGCTCCCGCCCTTTTTGACTCTGTCTTGACACCGGGCCCAGGTGGGGTGGGTGGTGGGGAGGGGGAGGAGGAGGATGAGAGCGTGCGGTAGATGCTACGTAAGTATCCTATCACTTTAACTCACGCGCAAGACACATTCCCTACCCTCACCTTGCTGCCGACGGGGACACCGTAGCCGATCTGCCCTATACTTCTGGCTACCTGTTGGTAGTTTGTGAATATTACACGAGCATACAGCCGTAGCCGATGAATTTTAACTCAAATATTCTTATAAACTATCGCACTGAGTCTATAAGGCTTCATTCCGACTGAGGAGATTAAAAGGCTGAAATATCCAAGGTCTCCTAGTTATTGCAATAGCCGATGGTCTTTTACCTCATCCGATTTTCACGACATGAGCAGTTACCAATGTGCACAAATGGCTGGCTGGGATCGACTTATGCCCATTTTGCGGAGAGAATCATTTCTTCCTCCAGGCCAGCAAAAATGATAATCCAAATGGTCGTCATTCACCGGAATTTTTCCTAGGGAAGAGGGAGGGGGATATGTCTTCGAAACTCTACACAATTTGCCTCTCGTTATTTATCCGTGGTAGATTTGCTTGATAGAGAAAAGCCTAAGACGAGAAACGAGTGCTAGAGGGAGTAGGCGAGATTGTTGGAACCAGAGCTTTATTCCCCTGAAGTTTCGGATCCATGCTCGAACTCATCATCAGAGACAGCAACAGGCTCGAACTCAGCCTCAGAGGTGGACCGGACCCTCTGAATACTAAAACAGGAAGCATCCAAGCTAGCGGCCTGTGTGATAAGAGGGTATCACGAGAAATATGCTAAAAATGGGGTATGTGGTGCAGATTTTCATTTTCATTGTTATCTCTTCTGCAGGTCGCTGTAAAAATCATCAATAAGGAGTTGTTGGGACCGCAGAATCTGGCCAAGGTCTCACGTGAACTTGAGTCCATGAAACGTTGTCACCACCCTCATATTATTCGGCTCTATCACGTTATGGAGACGGAGTCTAACATCTTCATGGTCATGGAGTATGCCAGTCGGGGTGAGGTCTTCGGTGAGTGGCAGTTTAGTTTGTTGTTTGATATCACTGCTCCCTCCACCTCCCCCCGTCTCCGTGACGTTCTTCGTCTACCTCATTTCACGCAGAGCCGTGGCTCGCACTTTATCGTTATTTTGTCTCTGCCCTTGTCAAGATCACATCAGTCTTTCGCACGCCTTCACCGAGAAGGAGGCCAGAGAACTGTTTTGGCAGGTAGTCTGCGCCATAGACTATTGTCACAAGTCTGGCATTGTGCATCGCGATCTGAAAGCGGAGAATCTGCTTATCGACGCTGATTTTAAAATCAAGGTTGCAGGTAGGATAGACAGCTATTTGCTTGTTATTCACTTTCTTCAGATTGCTCTTGTTTTTATTAGTTTCCTCGTCTTCATCTCTCTCTCTCTCTCTCTCTCTGCTCGACTTAATGCTTAATAAGCAAACATCTTGATAGACTAAATATACGAGGAATGACTCCTTAGAGAGCATGTAGAAATGCTACCTGTACGCAAGTTTGTCGACATGATTTCGCCAAAAGCTTCCATTGACGAATCAGGTAGTGGCAGTCCACAAATGAGAGTAGACATTTCTTGGCACAGAACATCGTCAACTGTCGGCTAGGTTCAGTAGGTAGCCTACGTGCTAAAGGTCTTTCGTTCGATGCGTCAAACAGCAGTAACTTACCTCGGCAGAACGTGCCCCTGATAGCGATATACTGTAGGTGGGCTAACTCATGAAATGTCAACCGAAATTCCGAAACGCGTTTTCGTTTCGAAAAAAGATTAATTAAGTAGGGTTGTAAAACTAATAAGCCTGCAGTATAATTCTATAATAATTCAGTTAGCTCAGGCTTTCGAACAAACTTCTTCCCGGCTGTATGCAAACACTACACTCTGTAAAAAGGACCACTTAAGGAGCATGCATTTTCTCATTGGTTTTCGATGCCTCTAAAAGTCCAATTATATTTTATGAAAAAAATGCATAAAAGCATTTATTCTTTTGCTTATTCGGTAGATAATTAGGCCTTCTTCTAACTTTATACTCGAAGGAAGGGTATACTTCGGTTTTCAAAAACCTTTCTAATTCCCGAATAATTTTGAGCTCGACCTGCCGTTACACCTGCATTCAGGGTTTCCAAACAACAAGCCGTATATTTTCCTCTTACGGGAAACCATACATTTCTCTACAGTATTAGTAAGAGACCATATGGGGTTCATAAAATTAGCAGTGGATTTGAGCCATATGGCTAACTTTACAAGCACTTATGGTAAATGCAGAGACATGACTTTTTATGAACGGCCATTTCACGGTATTAAAAAATCTCACATTTAAAAACCGAATTATGTCCTTTCTTCGAGTATAAAATTGAAAGAAGACGTAATTTTCTGCAGCATGAGCGAAATAATGAATATTTTTATGCATGTTTTCCATGAAATATAATTGGACTTTTAGGGGCATCGAAAATCAAAGAGAAAAATGAATGCTACTTAAGTAGTCATTTTCTACAGAGTATGGTTTTTGTATGCAGTCGGAAGGAAGTTCGTTCGAAAGCCGACATCCCAAGGTAACTGAATTATTATGGAATTATCCTGCAGGCTGGTTAGTTTTACAACCCTACTTAAATAATCTTTTCGAAACGAAAACGCATTTCGGAATTTCAGTTGGCATTTCATGAGTTAGCCCACCTACCGCTAACGTTATTTTTACTGTTGGCGCATGCACGTTTCATTAGTAAACGCATTAGCTATTACCGGTTGAATACGGGAATGTCGGCCCTCGGCTACAGGTGGCCTTGGGCTGGAGGTACCTTTTCCCGTTCCCACCGACAAACGCTTCGCGCGATTGACGCGCATTTTACTTCATTAAGGATCACTTTTCGAAGTCTCTTACAAGAAAGCCTTGGCAGAAGTAGTAAGAATGTCTTTCAGTAAATCTACCCACTGCTGAGTTCTTTGTGCTGCCTAGTTAATTTTCCAGCCACTTTCACTTATCGCTTATCCTCCTCTCTCTCCCGCCACTTCCTACTGCTTTATTTTGCCATGGCCATTGCCGCTCCCTCTTGCAAACTGACCCCTAACCAGCAGCAGCGTTCCTCGACAGAACGTGCCGCTGGTAGCGATAATATGTTTTCTCGTTAACATTATCAAATTTCGGACCGTGCCTGAAAAGGTCTGTTTCGAAAGAGTTACTCCAAGTTCGCGCATTAATTTCCTCGGAAATTAAACAAGGCAAATTATCCTAACTGTTTGCACATCCACGTTTTCTAAGTAACTGGATAAGCAGTTTATGGTCGGACACGGGAAAGTGGAACCCCGGACTACAGATGGCCTTGAGCTTATTCCCGTGACCTAATTTTAGCTCTAACCTTGACCCCTGACCCTCTTTTTCTCATCCACTTCTTGCTCCCTTACCTTGTCATGGCCATCGCCACTCTCTCTTGTTAGCTCACCCCGCCATCATTATTCGTTTTTTAGATTTTGGATTCTGCAACTTCTTTCACGCTGAACAACTGCTGACAACTCACTGTGGAAGCCCACAGTACGCTGCGCCGGAGCTATTTAAGGGCGAACCCTATGACGGTCCACTGGTGGACGTTTGGGTAAGTAGCTGATGTGGCTGGCCTTCTGTTAAGCTCCAAACGCCTTCTGTCTGATTGCATTTTATCAGTAGGGCAACTGGCCTCCGCCTGGTGTCAGATTTTCTCACTGCTGGTCCTTATTTCGTATTATGTGCCCTCTGCTCCCTCAAAAGGTGGTTTTTCAATGGGGCTGCTCTCCCCCGTTCTAACCACTCCCGATGGGATCGACATGTTGCCTCCACAAAGGGTCGCGCTGCAGATGTGTGGGACCAAGATGGAGTCCGCAGGAGGTGTGTGGTGGCACACCTTAGACGTAGGCCTTCACGTCGCGCCAATCACTGCGTTCGATCCCAGCACCAGACAATTGGCAGGCTCAGACAGTCGACAAGTGAGGGAAGAGAGAAACAGAGGGGTCGGCACCTCGGAATCTATCCTCATGGCGGTACATCGACGCACTCCTCACTGTACTACGTCCAACGAGCCCAAATAGGCGAGGATTGACTATGTAGTCGCACCGGGAAAGCGGGGCACAGGTACTCTTGCAACAGGGGAAGGATGATAATAGGGGTTTTGTGAGTGGGGCTAATGGATGCAGTATTTAACTGAATCTGCGGAAGGCTTTGAGGAAACTCCCATTTCTGACATATATTTGGTTTATTGCTCCAACGATGTACCGAAACGGACCGCTCAGTTTGAAAGCTGGGATTTGAGAGCACACAAACTGGCGGAAAACAGGTAATCCGGAGTTGTGAAGAAGGAGACACGATCGTTGGAACAAGAGCTTTACTAGCCTGACGTTTCGGATTCTCACTCAAATCCATCCTCAGAGACAGAATCAAATAAGGGTAGTGGATTGCCTAGGTGATGCAGTATATATATATATATATATATATGGCATACAAACTTAACTCTTGCCCTAACCTTAAACCTGAACTTAATCTTAAGTCGTAATCCTTTTCGATCTGAAAGGCAGACGTAACCCTAGTGTGGCGTGCCTACGTAAATGAAATAAGTAGACGTGTCGTAGTAATAAAACTGGTGGTTACGTATTTTATCTTCGCTCCTTAAATACACGATGATGCGCTGAATGTCTTGGTTCGGAAGGCTGCCAACTGACAGGCCAACTCGATCCTTCGCAGAACTGAGAGCCAGATTTAATGACTCCCTCGTACTGTGACCTCTACGGTACTTTGACCCATGTAGAATTCCAGTTGCCCTTACAGAAGTCTGGTAAACGTGTAGACCATGTGGACGGTCTGTTTAGCTTTTCCAGCCACTAAACCTGCTATCTGAGTAGTGTGGTTAAGGGAAGAGGTAGAGTAGTAGATGTTGCGCAAGCATGCCTTACTGTAAGTAACGCACGGACCACAGGTGCCATGTCCACTCCATGGTGCAGACGGTGGACATCGCCTCTTGAGGCAGTCAAACAGTGGTCGACAAGACCGACTGCAGTTGGCTGAAATGATTAATTCGATCAGTGGCCTACCCTGACTGCCTTGCACCTGAGGGTCTACAGTCCACACAAGCTGTCGGCACAGATAAAGACACTAGAATGGCTACCTCGGGTCGATTGGCTCTCATTCCCACATGCACTACAATCTCCCAGTTTTGACTATTACTACTTCAGTAATATGTTCTCTGGTGCCAAAATATCTCCATAATATCTGTTTGCTTCAGAGCCTTGGCGTCATCCTGTACATTCTTGTGTGTGGCTCCTTCCCCTTCCCCGGCGAGTCGTTGGGTGACATCCGCAGTCAGGTTCTGCGCGGTCTTGTGCGATTTCCCTTCTTCCTCTCCACGGCCTGCGAGCAGGTGATACGCGGTATGCTGCAGGTGGATCCGGCTCGTCGTTTCAGGCTGTCACAAGTAACGTCCTCCTACAGTTTCTTTTCTTTTTGGCGCACAAATAGGATTTTTAGAGGCCTTACCCATTGGGCCCTTATATGCAACAGCAACACGAATGACTACCACTAGCGATACTGGGATTTGCGCTGTGTTTGAGACCACCGTCTCACCGGCGTAGTGAGTTTGAAGTCATTTCCTACAGGAATGGTGCACAGCATTGTCCTCTCAGCCGGGTATTCCGATCCTCCCCCTCATTCCCGCCAAGCAGAAGTTCGTGTTACTAGGCACTTTCATGTCAATGTCTAGTTCTGGGCCGACTGTTGGACAGCGCACTTGATTTTACCTCCAATACTGGTGATGTTTTTCAAACCACCGTCCCCACCAATCACAAGTGAAAGGACGGCGGGTCAGCGGCTCAGTGGTGGAGTGTTGGAGGTTTGGCATGTTGGACTTCTTAACGCCCACCAACCAATGAATCCGGGTTCAAACCAGAGTCTCCCAAGCTTTGAGGGTTGGGTATGCCTGACCGGCCACCGTTAATGAGCCAGAAGTGTCAAGCTGTTCCTTCCATGGGTGGCAGGAACGATGCCTGTCTGAAAGACAGCAACTTTCCTCAGCGGAATTACCCTAAGTGTGTATTCACCGCTTGGGAGCTTTGCTTCAGGGTTTTTGGGAAAGTCCGATTATTTTCCTGAGTTTTTGCAAATACTGCAGATTACTAGTTCTTTTCAACGCGTGAAACCTTTTTTAAAGTTTTGAATAGACATTTACCTGATGACTTTCCTATGTGTAATTGCAGGTGTATATTATGGTGGATTTTTAAATAATCGAGGTCACCGGATTCCACCATGCTTTCGTGTTACGTATTTCGCCAAGAGTCCTGAGTAGTTCTTAAAGAGAGGGCATATATTGCCGAAATGAAGACATTTGAAGGGGATTGCCTCCATTTTCGCAGTTGTACGTTCTGTCAGTCAGTATGGGGGAACTTGGAGGTATAAGGTGAAAATGCTGAAATCCGTCCCTTAATACTACTCTTGCTACTACTACTACTACTACTACTACTACTACTACTACTACTACTACTACTACTACTACTACTACTACTACTACTACTACTACTACTACTACTACTACTACTACTACTACTACTACTACTACTACTACTACTACTACTACTACTACTACTACTACTGCTACTACTACTACTACTACTACTACTACTACTACTGCTACTACTACTACTACTACTACTACTACTACTACTACTACTGCCGCTGCTGCAGTAGCTGGCCCGTCTCGTAAAATGTCGACCGTCTACAAAAACTACAGTAGGTACTAAATGATTACTTACGTAGTATGCCTTTCGGTGAGGATATGGTATAAAGCTCGCCTGGATGGTTGCTCAAAAGTCTACATTCATATTTTTTTGGGTTAGGTGTGATTCATAACGGTTTGCCTGGTAATAGGTGGCGGAGGAGGTTATCTGATATGCGGAATTTCACCTTCACTAAAGTTATCGACGTTAAAGGATAGGGACGGGGTCGGAGGAGTTGGGTTTGTCTTAGGAGTTGGGTTATTCCTAGCATTAAGTTTGCCAGGCTTGGGTTACGGTTTGGATTTGGGATTAAAGTTTTTGCTTTAGGGTCAGGAGTTAGTGTTAGGGCAAGAGTTAGGATGTTAAGGCTCGGACCAAAGTTGCGGTTACGTCCGAGTTAATGGTTAGGGTCACCCATGACACGTATTGCCATGGTTGGAATTAGGGTTGTATCTAACTACAATTTTCCCAATGGGGTTGTATACTGTACCCCAGCCTGCATTTTCCCTATTAATTTTTCATACTTTCATAAATTCAACTTTATTTTAATGGAAAACATACAAAAACATATTTTCCTTACACTTATTTGGTGGCGAGTTACGTCCTCCCCAAGTCCCCATCCATTGGCGTGTATGACATCTTCTCGACAGTGTGGGGAAATGTATCATTTTCCTTACACGAAAGCTGTACAGGATGTAGACTGGAATTTGTGGGCGCAAGCGCCACCTGAAAGTCGAACTCAAAATTACTTGAGAATTAGGAATAAGGTTTTTTGACACCTAAAGATACCCTTTCTTCAAGTATAAAATGTGAATAAAACGTAATTGGCCATCCACTGTATTTGCCAGTGTGCGTGCAGCGAAGCATCCATGTCCCACACAAGGTGTTTGTGCGGTTTTAAGACCCTGACTGAGTACATAACTTGCAGGCCGATCCACGAGAAACACCCTCGTGGTCTCTTGGCTTCCTGGATTCTATTCAGACACCTTTGCACCTTTTTTTACTGCGTCCAGTGTGTTTAACTCATCAGGAAAGGATTCTATATCTCCTTGCCAGGTTACCGCGACCTCGTGGATGCAGGCATCTCCCAACGTCCTGCACTACACCCAGATGATGGCCCGGTTTGAGGAGGAGGTCCGTAAACGACGCCTGGATGAGGTCTTCCAAAAACAGTTTCCTGAACACAGCAGCCTCATGTCAGAGAGCCGAATAGAGCAGGAGATGCGTCATCTGGATAGGGGCATTATTCGAGCCCTCAGTCTTACAACAAACGTCAATGAAAAGGAGGTGTGTCTTGTCACCGGTAAAAAAAGTCTTTTTCTCTGCCCTCTGTACGTCCATTTTTACACTCTTTCCTTCCACTTCAGCTCTGTCTCTCGACCTGTCTGAGGAAGTACGATCGCCTGCACGCGTCCTATGAAATTCTCTCAGACAAGATTAACCACTTCATCAAGACGCCTGCCTTGCGCGAGGCAGTGGATCAGGCCATTCTAGAGGCGACTGCAAACATGACAGCTCCTCCCGGCCTTCAGCGTCAAGCCTCACAACACTCTATCTCCGAGGACACCCCGTCGCCAACGCCACCGCCGCCACAACCCCATCCGTCTTTAGGGGTCCCGTCGACAGCCTCACTCTCGGCGACCCCGGTTGCTGGCACTTCCGACAGCGATAGCGGGGGAGATAGGAGTAGCTCCCTTCCGGCCGCGGACTTTAGACCCCCGGCTTCGGCCGGCAGCGCCGGTAACGAACGCCTCGAATCCAAACTTTCCATCTGGCGTGAGGAAGAAGAGGAGGAAGATGATGAAGAAGAAGAGGACGATCAGGAGGATGAGGAACTGCAACGGCAGCAGGAAAGCTCCACTACCGGCGTTACCGCGGCCATAGCCGGGAGACAGAGCGTTGAGGGGTTGGCTTCAAAGGAAGTGGAGGCCGACGACATCTTCCTTACTTCTGCAGTTGGCAATCTCGCACTTCTAGGCAGTGGCAAATCGGCCGAACTTACTGCTGTTGCCGCCTCTGTTACCGCTCCTTCTTCTTCGCAGGAAAAACAGAAGATGGACGCCGAGTCTACGTCTGTTCCCGAGGAGAGTGTGCAGTTGCGACAGGACTGGGCTGCCGACTATCACGTAAGCGCTGTAACAACCTTTGTACTGAATACGTAAAAGTAGGTTGTATTTTAAAGTATATTTTGCCAATTTTTAGGCCAAAAAGATGGATGTGCGAATTGCGCTGGCCATCCTCCAGGTATGCTGCGTTGGTCTGTGTTGTCGTGTCAAGCACGAGCATGTCCCCTCCGCATCAGCGCATGCACTCTTCTCAAAACACTTTTTTCGGACTGTTCGTCTGTCACCTTCCCATTTCCCCAGCCTACGGGACTTTGACGGAAGTGTGACCGGACATCCTTTTCTGTTATGCTTCTCGTCCGCCCCACTACAGTTTGCATGTTGCAACACTTTGTCTCATGGAAGAAAAGTCTTTGTGCTTGTTGTAGGTCTCGTCTTCATCTGTCTTTCTTCCTTTCCCGGAGGAGGGGGTAATTCGGAAGCGTGTTCTAAGACTTCCTTTCGGTTTCTGGATTTTTTAAAATCAGTCCAACACGTAAAAGCCAGATTATGTTATGGCCTTTCTAACTTTGCAGCACATGGTCTCGGCGCCATTGGCCATCGGAAAGTCAGACTCTGCAAAAAGCTGGTTAAACCGCTGTGGTCTGTTGGATAGCGGTTTAGTCAGTCGACCTGCTGGAGGGATGGTTTTCTGTTGTTTCTGACTTCGAAAGTAGCTGCTTCGGTAAAAAAATGCCCGACACGTCCTGCGGAGATTCTAAGATTCCGCCAGATAGCGCTGCCTGATGTCTCATCGGATAGCGGGAAACATTCATCACGTCGAGAAGAGGAGTGGGGGGGTCACAATCGCTGGAACAAGAATTTTACTTGTCCAACGTTTCGGATGCGCACTCGAACCCATCATCAGAGACTGCCACAGATAAGGTGGACCGACGGACAGGGGGTACGATATTTGTGGGCTAATCGTTTCGGATGAGAATACGGAACTGCAGGCAAATAAAATTCCCGTTCCAGGAATTGCACCGTCTTGTCAACTGCTGCATTTTCGCTTGTATCGGCAATTTGGAATGCCGTAATTCTGCCATGGTTTGTGACCTCTTTATCGGTAGTCGATACCAGGCCACCGCATGC
>CACRXP010002168.1:0-15643 GCA_902702965.1 Spirometra erinaceieuropaei
AATTGTCCGAAATTGTTTGACGAGATTTCAGAGGAAAAGCACCACCCAGGCGAGATTCGAAATTGACCAATAAATGTCTTGTTCAAATGACCGCATCTCCGTCTTCTGAACTGCTTACTGAACTTCGCCTGTTCGCTTCTATCAGTAATTCGGCCATTTACCCTCTAAGGTTGCCTGTTCTTGTGCGTAACTTTCGCTCGATATATTTCAGGGGTTACATGCCTGCCGCAAGTTGAAAATCGTATTTAAGCCTCAATCTAGAAACCAGCTATCCATCCCAGTCAACTAACTGACTTCTATTTTTAACTTTCCTACCATCGAGAGGGCGCATGAAACCCAGGTGTCTTGTCATCAAGTGACAGGGCTGGACCTCGTTGCTCCTCCGTGAGTAATCACGCCTTCACAGTTTCGCTGATCACACCAGCCCGCAGTGAAGTGGCGCATCACATGATACATTAATCGAAGTTCTGAGATTTGATTTCGGTCAGAAAAAAATTACTCAAATGGGGTTGTAATAGTGGGTATTAAGTAGCGCAAAATATCAAGATATTTCACTCCCGTCAGGAGGTCGGCCGTCCACGAAAGGTGTGACCAATAAAAAAGGTCCAATTTTGTTTGACGTCTTTAAAAAGTCAAGCACAGGAAACATGCACGAAAATATCCTTTCCGGGACTCCTTATTTTTCCGTTTACGTCCTCTCTAAAGTCTCTACTCGGATAAAGAGTATCTTACGGTCTTAAATATTTTGTAAATTATGGACTCATTTCGGGCCCGACTTGCCGTTGCACTTTCATTTAGGGTTTCTGCACTACCAGGTTGACGACTTCTATGTAAAGGAAATCATAACTTCCCTCCTGATATTAAATAAATTTCATGTAGAGCTCTGAAAATGTTGCGATAGACATGGATCTTGCTGTGTGCAATTACGTAATATTCCACAAGTAACCAGTACAGGTACCATTTAAAAGCCCAGATGCGCGTGTCTTGCTGAGTTGAGGCCTCTGCTTGACGCATCTGCGAGGGGTTCGGCTCATCAATGGGTCTCCCAGCCTTCTCCATGTGAAGAGACTACAGTTTCATCCTACCCTGATTAAATTTCGAGGGAATTAATGCGTAAACTTGGAGGAAATGCGCCGGAATAAACCTTTTTGGCCTTGCCCCGAAAGTCGATATGAATAGTTAAACTGCAATCTATCAGCTACTGCGGAATAACTGCCGTACTATTCACAAGCTGCAGACAGACAACCAGTGGTATACAATTACGTCATTATTTACCATTCGAACAGCATAACTTAATAGGCGGATACGATGTATGTTCAACAGATATCGCACGGTTCTAATAAATCTCATAAGTAGAATCTTCTTTAAACCGGAGTATATTTTATTATCAAATAAAACATTTAAAAAAGCAGTTTGCTGCGAGATGCACACAAAAAGTATACTTGCGTACATTTTTTTCTGTAGGGTGTGGGGATTTCGAGGACCATAGAAAATCAATGGAAGAACTCATATTACTTAAGTGTTCATTTCCTACCGAATGCGGTCTTTACAGACGGTCGTATATGAACCCATTCAAAGGCCGGCGGCCAGATCTTTGGATTTTGCTTCATGATAAAGTACAACACGATTAAGGGGTATTCTCCGGGACGGTGTATTCGTGTTCTGAAGCTTCCACTAGCAAATAGACTTATCCAGTTTCGCAGGATGATTAGCTCTATTCACAGCCATCGTTACAGGGCTCGTCGGTTGCATGAACACTACATATATGCCTGTGGAAAATCACAAGTCCTGTTCAAGCGTCAGTCGAAAGACCATCTGCCCTTTTCGGACCAAATTATAATTAGACGACAGGCTATTTCTAGCTGAAATCATGTCATGTGCCCCCCTCCATCGTGAAAATAGCACTTTGTCTTCAGGCGACATGTTTGAGCCCCAATAATGATCTGCAGTTTGTTGCTAGTTGGTTCTTCTGTTGTTTTCTAGATGAAAGAAAATCCCGGATAGGGTCAGTCAGAACTGGTGTAAAAACTGTAAAATTTTCTTTGCGTACTAAAAGGCGTTATTCCTATTCGCCAAGGCAATTCACATGTACTATTTTTACATATCCTTTCAACTCTTGAGCGTTCTTTAGCCAACTTCTTAGATTTCCCTTCGAAGAAGCCCTTTGCATTGCTGCATGAGGGTCTTATGTCTTCATCTGGTGATTTCCACCATGCGAGCCTACGCCCGCTGATCGCGTTAGGCTCCGGGAAGTAGGTCCTCAATACTTAAACGGACGTTCTGATTGATTAGATTCTATTCAACTCGACCAAAGTTCCACTGTCTGGCTCTGATCATTCAATCTTTGAAAAATGTGCTCCGATTCTAAGCGCACATTGTCAACAAAGCCTGGGTGAAAAGTACGCCTCACGGCGCTTCCCCCGAGAACATTCATGTGCTTCAGAATTCTGTAAATAACGTCGCTTACCTATCTTGTAGCATTTTTAGATGTAATATTGTTGGCAGCGCCTACACTCCCAAAAACATGGGCCAGCCAATCACTGGAGGCACGTGCGTTTTTCCAACCGTGCTGTCAGCATAATCGTGGTGCCTCTCCATTGGCTGCTTCCCTCGAGCCTGATCGATCCGTGTATTCGAAAAATCGACCAGCTCGTCTAGAATGTTCTTCACGAAGGGCAATGGGCCGAATGCAGGCAAACCCCAGTAGGATGTTATAAATACGCGTTACTTTCCCAGTTAGACTTGACTTGTAATTTCCTAATACACTTTCTCGTTTCCGGTCTTGTTCTTCTCTCCCGCTTTGGTATTGGGGACCGGAGTCGAGTGCGCATACGTTCCAACTGATTTCTAATTACCAGGCCGGGTCATAAAAAATCTTTGGTTACTGTTGCACTCATGAGACTACAATGGTTATACGTGGCGGCCCATCTTCCCCTAATTAAGGACTTTAAGCCGTCGAAAAGAGCTTTCCTAAAAACGGACTTGCATGACAGCCTGGAGGGTGATAGTGTCCTAACAAATAAGGAAATTCCTAGAAATGTCTTATTTAGAAAATTTTTGTCACGCCTATACCACAGAATCTAGTGTTGTGGGTGGTATAATAAAAACGTTAAAAATCGCATAGTATGTACTGCGAGTTCAAGGACACTCTGAATCTCAACGGACTCCACTGTCTGAAAAAAGTACACAGTAATTTTACGGAGGCGAGGTTCTCTTGTTGTACTCAAAATGGTTGCTTATGATTGCATCTGCTAAATTTAGTTGAAATTATTAATCACTTGTCGACCTGCCTACATGTGAGCTTACGAAAACTTTTATCCTTTTGACGTCCAAATCGAAGAGGTAAGCGAAAATCTCTTCCTTTTAGTCAGTTGCATTTTAGACAATGCAAAACGGAAATGTTTCAGCAAGTTCTCGTGAAACTGCTCTAGATTCTACACACAATCTGCAGGCTGTTGGTTGTACTCCATTCTTGATATTGTACCAGTTCTCGGAGGATATTTAAGTAAGAGCTGGAGTAATGACTCTTTTGAAACGTTGTTATACCTTTGTTGTTTAATTAATTAAGTCATTTTCATGAACAGCCCTTGTGTGCTTTGAAAACGGAACTGTACTCATTTGACATGATTTTGGTATTTTCGGTGTTTTGGCTTTTCTGAAAAGATTAGTATTTCAAAAATATTTAGCATGAAGTTTGGTATTTTTATACTTTCGTTTAATTTAAAGCCATTGATTATTATTATGAACTCTGGTCGGCATATTTGGCCTACTTTTCCAGCGATAAGTAAAGTTTCGTAAATTTAGACACGTTTCATGTATTAGGTCACCCACTGTAAATTTCGGCCACCGTTGTGCATAGAAAACCACATTAAACTTCCAAACCATCGGAAGGAGCTTCCCTACACTGCGGACTCGCAAAAAGTCCTGAAGGATGGAAATGTCCGAATAAGGGAGAGAATTTCCAGATTAAATGCCTTGTTTATTAGCCTGTTTTTTCTATCTTAAACGTCCAATTCCTCTATTGCTTCTGTGAACATTTCCAAAAAATTAAAAGGCTACACCATTTAAGACGTGGACTCGTGCTTAATCAATATTTCCTCTTTACTGGCACAGAATCGAATTTTTCCATAAGTTATGATTGGTGTCCTAACTCAGGAGAAGAAAATCCCTACAACGGAAAATTCGCCCAAACCGGGTTCCCCAAGGTCTTACGGGAGTGAAAAACTACTGTTCTTAGGTGGGCTTATAAATTAATATTTTCAAACGTAAAAATGATTAGTTTTCACCAAAAACTGGAATTTAAAAGAAAGTCTATATTACATTTAGCTAAATAAGGACTAACGATGAGGGAGCTGGTCAGGTCGCCTATAGTGGATTCTTCAGTGTGATTATGTGGCACAAAAATCAAACCTAGTTTGCATTGAAAGTTTCTTATTCGCTTTGTGCCAATTTCTTTTGATAAGTGCGAAAATATTTTCAACGAGATTGTGATTGGGGCTGTTAGCAGGAATAAAAATCGACTGGAGGCCACATGCGGGAAGTTGGCTGTTGCCTAAAAAGTCCGATTACGGTTCAAAGCGTTATTAGATTCTAACTTCTTTAGAACGATGGACAAGAGCAGTGCCGTGCAAAATTATGGTATCTGGTCGGTGGACGTCGTTGGAATCGAAAACATCCTTCACAATGTTGATGAACGCCTTATCGTCGATGGCATCTGTAGTCGACCGCCAGACTGGCCGTTCTCTGAATTGAATAGCCACCCATAATATTTACCTTCGACACTTCTTGAAGGTTTCCGTTTGCTCAGGGTGCTCTTTTTGGAAGTTCGTCTCGCATATGACCACCTGAGTCGACTTCATAGGCCTGCCTAAAAATAGCACCTCATCGCAGAAGTGAATGTCATTCCAGAATGAGGGACGGTAATCAATATATTTCCATACAAATAAAAAACGCTGTCTAGTAAGTTTTCTGATTAAATCGGCTTGGTTGTGGCCCTTTGTTGATGAAGTTAAAATTCCTGCATCCTTCTTCTAATTATTTTCACAGTGAGCACCGGCAGATGTTCCCCGTGAATGGCCTTATTGGGCACATAATGGTACTATTCAAGTGTACGACGAATAAAGTCGTCGTCTTGCTTATTCGTGGACCGTTTTGGTCCACCCTATTTATGGGTGTTCGCCACAAGGTGTCCTTGTTAATATTGAAACTACTTGCTAACGACTCACGTGACAACCCTTCCGCTGATAATTTCCATATCTTTTCGTGGTCGATTGCTGGAAGACATTGTCTGGACATCCTTATAGCACAGCTTGAAACAGAAAAGTGGCAGCATGTCGCGCGTACTGAATATATATCTGTTTACGCCTGGTAGTTCACAGTGTGGTAAAATGACCTGCTGTCGAACAAGTTTATTACTGAGTTTTATGGCACGAAACTTCATAAATCTACAAAAAGAACTTTATAAGCTGAATTTGCCCCTTTTTTTCTTGAAAATACTGCTATTAATCATACCCGCCCTCACCTGATTTGCCTGATAGCAGGGTCGAATTTTCCTTCCCCAGACAGGATTTGCTTTCTGCTTTTTCTGTTTATATTAGTCTTCGTTTATAACACAATGCAGATAAGCATGAAGTCTTGATCTGCAAAGTTGTATAGCATAGGAAATTATCTGGATATCAAGAATGGCCAGATTTCGCCTAAATCTGGCCTGTTTTCCTTTTACTAAACTGACCTAAAGTGGATCTGCCTTCAGTAAGTGGCTTTCTTTGCCTTATATCGTGTAAAGAAACAAAAATGACAACAGCACATGTAAGACATACTTATCATCCAAATTTTGACTACATTTCGCGAGTTAGACCACCTACCGTACTGTCGGCTCTGTGTCACCATATTAAAAGGCTGCTAGCGGACTGAATAACCTCGACCTCGTGGGCAGTACTGCGTAGATACGTGCGATGACTGACTCGATGACTGGGAGCCGGGCTCAGCGTCTCATTCTTAATGTGGTCCCTATGGCGCTCTCGCGAACGTAAGATCCGACACCCCATTTCTGTAAAAATCCGATTAATTGTGCTGGAACCAGGTTGTGGATGTGCGACACGGGCGGTGGAACGTCTCTGATGATGGGTTCGAGTAAAATTTCGAAACGTCGGACCAAAAAATTTTTTGATCGCATCTTCGTCTTATGTTTAAACTCTGTCTTCTCCTGCATCCGAGTCCACTTCCGGTCGTCTTGGCACTGTTTCATTCTCGGAGCCATGTGGACGATGGAGGACAGTGAGGTAGATGCTGCACAGGTCTGTCTCACTATAGACTTACTCACAAGCTAATCACTGGTGTTGCGGCCGCTGTGTGAGACAGCCGACGGATGTCACTGCTCGTGACAGTTGAACCGTCAGTTGACAAGCATCTGGTAGGGCTTCTCGGCACACATCTGTTAGACCTGACAGTGTCCCACGACTTCTGAAGTCCGTCTCCACCTAACCAGTGCTCGTTTTAAAATAGTCCTTTTAGTCTGCCTTTCAGTAAAAGTAAGAAACTTGGCGCTTGGAGAGCAATCAAAACCAATTCTATTCCTAAAACGCCCGGTAGTTAATTTAAATTCTTCCATTCAAATGACCGCGCGCTGGAACATTTGCCCTAGACATCCTCGCTTCATTCATCTCTATTTTATCAAACTCTCTACAACTTTTGTATAAATCCGGACGTAGTGCCTCAGGTGCTCTCTATTTCACGGTTTACTGTACTCTCAGAGGTCCAGACAAGTGTTGTCGGACGTACACGTTTGCATCTCTCTATTATTTCCCTACCGTCAATACCGTTACACGTCACCTTTTGCCGTTAAAACACCCGAATGTGACTCACTTGACTGAATTGTCTCTTGGCATGCAGGTCGTTTTCTCCACCGTACTCAGGTTATGCAGTCTCTCAGTCTTGAATCTACTCTTCTTCTTAGTCAGTATAAATTACTTCAAAATACCATATTATCCATCGCGTCTCTTTTTGCTTCACACCGGAGATCTGAGATCGACCAACAATTGTCTATGCTTCACATCTGCTGACAATACTGTCGTTGGTGGTCTTGTTGCTAAAATGTGATTGAAATGCGAAGTCTAGAGGAATGTCAAGATCATGTCTCCACATAGTCATCGTGAAACGGCCTTCTACTTACTAACCAGAAGTCAGCTCACTATGCTTTACGGCTGGAACCTCCTCCCTATCTTAAATGTGTCGGCATTCTTTCGAATGGAGTTCCAAGTTTCCGCTACTTTGTTACCGAATCCTCCATTCCCCTTTGTACCAATTCCCTTTCGCAAACTCGTCCATACCATTTGAAATTTACGCCTCTATCGCACCAATCATACATATATAGGCGAAGTTTCCTCAGGCGATGCAGTATACACGCAGCTAGGCAAGCACGGTAGCAGATTGAGTTCTCTTACCAGGCGAATGTCAGTCTAAGTGCATATGCTCGAAATTCGTGCGGCTGCAGCTAATCAGTGAAGAGAAAAATATCGATCAGCGTCACGGCGTCGCAGGACGTAGGCGGCAGGGCTAAATGGCGGCGCCGATGACCGTCAGAGGGGGCAGCTACAGCCAGGGTGGTCATTTGACTTCTAGACTTCTGAAGCCCGTTTTGTGATGCGCAAGCCTCACATCGAACCATCTCCTCAAAGGCGTTAAAGGTTCAGTTTGTAATAATGATTGGCATGCGGCATAATCCCCCATGATATTTCGGGCTCGCCAGGATGTCGCCTTTTGAGTGCGTTTTTTTCTGGACCTTCTGTAGAAACTACACTCGGTAAAAAAGTGACTACTCAAGTAGTATGCGTTTTGACATCGATTGTCGCCAATCAAACAAACTTAGATACAGTGAGTGATTGATTTCATGAAATGTTGGCCGAAATTCTGAAATGTGTTTTCGATTTGGAAGGATTAATAAGGTTTGGTTGTAAGACTGATTAACATGCGGCATAATCCAGTAGTGTTTCGGACTCGCCAGAATGTCGGCTTTTGAATGCAGTTCTTTTTGATCTCCTGCAAAACCTACACTCGATAAAAATTGGCTACTTAATTAGCATGCATTTTTCGCATTGATTTTCGATGCTCTTATAAATTCAAACATATTTTATAGAAAACATGCACAAAAATATGCTTTCTTCTACTCATTTGGTGGTATGTCATGTCGGCTTTACATTTCATGCTTGAAGACAGGGTATAGTTAGGTCTTAAAGGAGTTTTTAATTATACGATTTTTAAGACCGTGCAATGTACATTCCTACAGCATCGTACCTGTTTATTTAGCATTGCTCCTCATGAAATGTATAACATAGTTCGCAATCATTGCAAAATATAATGAAATCTAAATGGCATGTTCTTAAAGGCATAGAGGAATAAATTATTCCCCTTACACGGAAAGCATGCGCCTTGTAGAATGAAATCGCTAAACGCTAATGAAACGGCTGATCTGGCTTAAAATTATTCGGGAATTGGAAAACTTTATCAAAACCTAAATATGTCCTGCCTTAAAGCGTAAAATGTAAAGTTGACATGACATACCACCAAATGAGTAGAAGAAAGCATATTTTTGTGCATGTTTTCTATAAAATATATGTGAATTTGTAAGACCATCGAAACTCAATGCAAAAAATGCATGCCAAATAAGTAGCCAATTTTTACCGAGTGTAGGTTTTGCAGGAGATCGAGAAGAAGTGCATTCAAAAGCCGACATTCTGACGAGTCCGCAACATTGTTGGATTATGCTGCATGTTAATCAGTATAACAACCAAACCTAATTAATCCTTCCAAATCGAAAACGCATCTCGGAATTTCGGCCAACATTTCATGAGACCGGTAACTCACTGTATGTTCTTCAGAAAACATGCACAAAATATGCTCTTATTTATTCACTCGGTAGCAGTTTGCGTCGTATTTAGCTACTAGCCAGTCGGTGTTTTGATCTCGTCCATGCATCGGTCGTGTAAGTCGAGATCACTAATGGTATTCTGCAAACACGTGTTCTCGACCTTGCCCATAAAGACATTAGAGAGAAACGACCAAAGTGATGAACCCATTGTTTTACCTTCTATTTGCCTGTATAGCTGAGTGGCCATTCCAGAGAAAATTATCACTTTGTGTGCAACGCGCAGGTGGTTCTTTTAGGATTCTGACTGTCGTGTCTATTTGGTAGTTTACATCCCGTATAATGCCACAGAGGAGGTTTGTTCTTTCTACCACGGGTAATTTCGCAAACTGTAATAAAACGGCTGACGGAAGCATCCCCCGTCCACAAACGTCAATGTTCTTGATAGCTTCGACAAACGCAAAAGTGTCAGTCAAAATATGAGGATACAGATAACTTTAGGGCGGCTTTAGATTTTCTATTAACCATTTTGCAATGGTGTGATAAGGTGAATGCCTCATGTCCAAGACTGAACGCAGGGGTAGCTCGCACCTGTGAATTGTTGGAAGGCCTAACATTATGCGTATCTTCCTGCCTACAGTTCTCAGTCGGAAGACGAAGATGCGATCACAGGAACAAGAAATTTATTGGCCTGGCGTTTCGGATTTTCACTCGAACCCATCATCAGAGACATTTGCAGATAAAAGTTCTCAGTCGTTCAACCTCCATGTCAAACAAAAGACCTTCTCTGTGAAGATCTTTGAAAGCTGTCGTCAGCTTACCCTCGACAGCCTCGGTTAGGTCCCAGTATTTTTTGGATTTCGAGGATTTGAAACAATCCAACAGGATTTCCTCTAGTTTGGCCACTTAATTCATCCTATCCATCAATACTACTACTAAACGCTTATATGGCCTTGATAGCACAACATTGTTTTTGCAAAGCACCCTGAGGATATCGAGAGGGGCCCTTGTCAAGGGACCTTCATTTCTTGGAACCTTCTCTAAATATTTTTGGCAGAAGTTAACCAGTGTCGACCTAAGATAATTCACGTCTTTAGTCTCAGGAGTTTCTAGATCATTAGTCTGATGAAGGATCTCCTCGGAGTGGATTTCTAACTCTAACTGCTTCGGCATCCGCTCTAAAAGGCAACAGATGGTACCTCTACGAGAGTTTTATCAAGACTTACTGAAGAATAATCATGGACGCACCACTCCGGGTTGTTCGGAAGGTCGGTTTGAGCTTGCATTGGTTGGACAATTCGTCGGACCTCAGTCCACCTACACCCAGTCCCGTCTGTACATACAATAGGTGTGCTGACTCATGAAATGTTGATCGAAATTCTGAAGTTCGTTTTCGTTTCAAAAAGATTAATTAAGTAGTATTGTAAAAATAATCAGGCAGCACAATTCTATAATAGTTTAGTTACCTCTGGATGTCAACTTTCGAACGAAGTTCTTTTCGGATGCATGCAGAAACTATACTCCGTAAAACATAACAACTTATGTAGCATGTGTTTTTCCCATTGATTTTCAATGCCCTTAAAATGCAAACATATTTCATGGAAGACATGCATAAAAAGATTCATTCTTTTAGTCATTCAGTATAAAATTACGTCTTCTTTCAATTATATACTCAAAGGAAGAATATAATTAGTTTTTTAAAAACTTTTCCACTTTCCGAATAATTTTGAACCTGACCTGCCGTTACCCTTGCATTCAAGGTTTCCGAACTACAAGCCGTGTATTTTTTTGCGTACGCAAAACCATGGAGTTCTCTACGGTATTAAGAGAAGATCATATGGGGTTCATAAAATAATGCAGTGGATTTAAGACATATTGTTAACTTTACAAGTAACATTAGTAAATGCACAGACATGATGTTTTATGAACGGACATTTCAGGACATTAAAAAATCTCATAATTGGAGACTTTTTAAAAACCGAATTATACCCTTCATTCAAGTATGGAATTGGAAGAAGACGTAATTTTCTATCGAATGAGTAAAAGAGTGATATTTTTATGCACGTTTTCCATGAAATATAATTGAATTTTCAAGGACATCCAAAATCAATGGGAAAGATTCATGCTACTTAAGTAGTCATTTTACGCAGTGTGGTTTTTGCATATGGCCGCAAAGAAGTTCCACCGAAAGCAGGCATCCAGAGGTAACTGAATTATTTTAAAATTATGCTGCAGGATGATTAATCTTAAAACCCTACCTAAGTAATCTTTACGAGACGAAAGCACATTTCAGAAATTTGGCCAATATTTCATGAGTTAGCACACCTTCTGTATTCTTAAAACGTCAGTCTGTCGAGATTTTTAAGCTGATCAAGGGCCGCTGCTCTCTGACACAAGTTCCGCTGAATTGCCTCCATTTGAGTGCTAACTGTCTCAAGGTGACTTTCTGCATGTGGTCTTAGTGTGGCTGTGGTAGCGACGATATAATTTCTTCGTAAGGCTTTTCATTAGGGTCTTGGTGTGGCAATTACGGCAGTTGTGGAGACGAGGGAATTTCTTCCGAAGTAGGGGAGTCGCGGGCAGTGGAATGTCATTCACCGGTCTCATTCGCCCTGGAACTCTGGTCTACATCATACGACTAGGATGCCGGCTTTTGAAGGCACACGTCTCTTCGGCCGCATACACTCGCTAAAATGATTGCCTGAATAGCATGCTTTCGAGCACAAATTTTGCTTCAAGTGGATAACCCGCTGTTCCAAGTAGGCTCCTCCATCCCCGTGGTTGTCACCACACTTAACTTCTTGGGCATGCGTTTGGTGGCTTGGGCCGGTAACAAGATGATTAAAGAAATGGTGAGGCCTGCATTCCAAGCACCGATTCCGTC
Organism: Spirometra erinaceieuropaei; assembly: GCA_902702965.1. Classification (NCBI taxonomy): domain Eukaryota; kingdom Metazoa; phylum Platyhelminthes; class Cestoda; order Diphyllobothriidea; family Diphyllobothriidae; genus Spirometra; species Spirometra erinaceieuropaei. The sequence continues at coordinate 11,748 of CACRXP010002168.1, forward strand.
AGTCGGAATTTTGATTTATCTTTGTCTACCATGCTCTGCGCATCCGCCATCGGATGGCATAGCCTTACCTCTAGTCGAGAGCACACGCGTGAGGTTTGACCATGAAACACTAGAAAGCTCTACTTCTTCTCAAACAGACAGCTCGAATACTAGACGTTCCGGTGACCAATCATGAGTCTTGCCCTCAAAGCGGAACGGCGCGTACACTACGGCATCTAACGGAGAGCAGCGCATAATGAAAAATTCCTATAAAAATAGGAGGAATTGGGAAAAGCATGGTGAAAAAAAAACAAATTTTATTCTGGTTCCAGCCGCGAATCACGGGGTGGGCTGCCTCCCTGTGTCAGAGCGCTATCGAATATCAAACGAAAGACTAAAATGACATAATTTAGGCAGAATATTATCGCCGACAGAGACTGAGGTGGTCACCTCTGGCTTTTAGGCCTTCATAAGTCAGTCATACTCAACCCCGGAGGCTCGAGCTTGCTACCTGTTGGCTAGAAGTCCAACGCCCTTACCATTGAGTCGCTGGTCCATTGCTTTGTCCATTGCGCTCGGGTTTATTAACAACGAGGCCATGGCTCGAAGGTAAGTGTGGTGGAATTCTAACCAACAGGCCGCGAGTTTGAGCCGCTGGGATTGCATGTCTCGGGGTTGAGTATGGCTGGCTGATGACGCCTAGAAAGTCAGAAGCGGCCATTCAAATCTCCCTTATCTTTGCCAGTAATGCTATTCCGCCTATATTACGTGCCTCTATGCGGTTGTTCGAAAGCGAGCCCCAAGGCACAACGGGACGAGTGAGTTCTGTAACCCAACTATTTTCCTACGCAATACTGGCAACAATCGTGACTGCCATACAAGTGTATCAGTCAGACGCGAGACTAAAAGCTCAGCTGCCTGATGGTTTGTATGCGTTCCGGTTGGTCCAAATCGATGGGGGGGGGGGCGTGGGAGTATGGTCTAATTGTTAGTTTACCTTGTCGCTCTCTGCGATCACAGCGACTTTATTAAGGTAACAAAAGCTGCTAAATATCGACCAACACACAGGGTCGCCCAGGCCCGACAAAGATTTGTTACTGCATCACACCTAAACAGCGAAACCAGTCTGCAGGATTCACATGCGTGATTCGCAGACGAGTGTTGAGAGGGTTGAATCACACACGAAGCCGTGTGCTTTTGTTTCAGCCGAGATAACAACGTTGGCGTTACCCCTGACTGGGCACGCAGGTGCGAGCAGTAGCTGTTGTTGTCACCAATGTTCTAAAAGGAAGGTGGGTTTCGTACTGCATGGCCAGTGCTAGTGTGGGCCGTTTATGGCCGCGCCAGTACACTAACTGGGGGGGGGGGTGTGGTACTAATCGGTTACGTCTCCGACTGAGATGAAGCACATGTTGGCAGGCCTTATTATGTGGATGAACCCAAACAAATCGTACACGCCGATGGACTGAATGATGCCTGGTCCGAACTGTCCGCTCAGCGTTTCATAAGAAACATCTTCTGTTTGCCGTTCCGTGTGGAGTTTGCATTTATGTTAATTACTGAGAACAACGTATGGATGGTGTATCAAACGACTTTTCATTGAAAGAATAGGGTTGTGGCTATTTGATGGGCGGTTGCGAGTCGATAAATGGCAGTAAAAGCGACCGGAATGTGGCATTGGACATCTCGCATAAATAAAAGCCAAAAATTGCACGATTTGCTGACTAAAAGCCCACTCATGCGTTTTGCCGGTGTTCTGCCGCTGCATGACACAACTGCGAGGGCTTCGGCTTAGCGCTCGCAGTGTGCTTTCTGATAGATACTTCAATTTTGAAATTTCGGCTTTTTAGTACATCAGATTTAGAGTATCTACCAATATAACATACGGGAAACGCTGTGGATGATGAGCCGAAAACCCCGAAGCCGCTTCATGCAGGAGCAGAATATCGCGAAACACATGGCCGAACTTTCATCGAATCATGCGAAACATGTATACTACTGACTGCCTGTTGGTAGCGCAGGAATATTACTTTATTACTCAACTGCAGCTGGTGAATTTCAGCTGACTGACCCTATATAGCTCCATTTCGACTGCTTCGCTCCACGTAGGCGATATATTTCTGAGAAGATTAAAAGACTCAAGTGTCTAAAAATCGCCTATATCCGTCTCCCCGTGAGGGCGAGACAGCTATGACAGTTCTGGAGAGGACAAGGAAACTTAGAGCCATGTGGTAAAATCGAAGGCGTGGAAATTTCATCCGCTGATCTATTTTAATTAGGACGTGAAATGCGGTTGAGTTGGTTGCGCTTTGGAACTCTGTTTTGCATCGCGCGACGAATAAACAATGTACAGGTCAGAGAATTTCTTCAGAAGCAAACCTATGCTAGCCAAATTGTCTTTTGAATTCTTCAATGGGAATTCTCGCAACCCGAACAACCAATAATCGAAAATGTATTCTATAAAGCAAGGGAATTCATGCGTCATTTTGGGGATTTTTGTAATCACCAGCCATTCTCACGGCGAGTGAAGTCTGTGAAGATCGGGCACTCGGACTCAAACCCTCAGAACGTTGCAGATTAAGCTAAATTCTGCACCACTGAGCCGCGGATGGATCGCCCTGTTGACTGTGATGTGAAATAATACGGGCTGACTATTGGCAGTTTATGAATATTACGTTGTTATTCCCCTGTGGCTAATAGACTCCGGACCAAATATTCATTTCGAATTTCAGTCTGAGATTAAAGTCCCATATAATCTGATATACTCCAAGTTAACGGCTAATTTCTGAGGAAATTAAAAGATTGCAAATTCAAAACTGGCTTACCTCCCAGAAAAGCACACAGGGAACGCTGAGAACCTCCTGATGAGCCGAACCTCTCGCAATTGTCATGCAGCGACAGAACATCCGCGAACCACGTATCTGAGTTTTTAGCTAATTCCTGTCCTGTCAAGTATGATGCGCCATGTAGCCTCTGAAGTCCTCAGTCTTATGGAAGCGAACTCACGAGAGTCCTTGGGGTGATGCGAGCATTTACAGCTTTGTATTTGTCAGGGAATGTTCCCTTCGCCGGTTTGACTGTTTCGGAAGAAGGGTCAGCTTATAGGCAATGTGATAAGCGATTCTATCAACACAGGATTTGTTCTCCGCCGATGGTTATCCTTTCTGAGTTACGCTCATCGAATGCTGGTGTCTCCCCGGAATTCAAATTTTCCCTGGATAAACTTGGCACTCATAGGTCTCCATAAAATGCGCTGTGCTACCGAAGCACAGATTTCGAACTGATGTCCCAAGGATCGACCAAGGCACCGTCTTCCCATCGACTAGGCCTTTCCCACAAAAGTAAAGTGGCAAATGGCTGTACAGATTGATGTTATATTCATTCGAAGGATTTAAAAGGACAAGTGTGTCAAAATCCAGCCGACTGCGTTGGATATCCCGAAACGTTTACGCAGATTATACCTGTTGTAGTCCGTAATTTGAAGAACAATGAGACGTTTTCTCGATGCAAAGTATACCATTAAGGCAAACTCACAAACTTAGAAAACGTCTCCGTCTGGTGCTGTTGACGCGCGAACTTCAAACTTTTCTGTCGGACGGTCCGCTCATGAGACACTATCTGTTAGTTAACGAAAAACTTGCGTAATTTGAGTTTTTGATTTTAGTAAGGACACTGGGTTACTTTAATTTCCATGCTGAGAATCACCATTGCCCTTTTTTATCCTGGAACCAAGTACATAACGACGGGGATGGCGCCATAAGTGTGACTTTATTAACATTCGGGAGGCCTTTTGCAAATTGACAAACTTGAGGGAGTACGAAAAAGGATGCCACTTGTACTTAAGCTAAAAGCATCAAGAAAGTAAGGAACGGAAGTCGACACGGGGCATCTGATTAATTTCAGTTCATGGAGTCAAG
>CACRXP010002169.1:0-15638 GCA_902702965.1 Spirometra erinaceieuropaei
AAAGAACCATTTACACGAGAAACTGGGAAGTGATTTGTTGGAAAGGCAGTCTGTTAAGGTTAAGGGACTGCCCGATGATTGACTAACGCAAACCAATTTTGTAATCTGAGCTGACTGGTCTTCCAAATTTCGAGGCGTGCCATAGAGTCGGTCACTGTTTCATTCATTTCTAGTTTTTCTATACTTAGTCTGATATTCCACTTGCGTCTTAACTCTGTCCCCGTTCAAATGCAATGAAAATGCATTTTCATCCTTCAACTACATCAAAACCTTTCAGTAACTGCATAACTGCTTTTTTGGTTTCATTTGGAAGCCGCAGAAAAACCAAAACAGAAGAAATCTGTGAAGCACGAGAAGAACAAGGCCGACTACACTGCTTTGGATGTACCAATTCTGGACACGCGAACGGTGTTCGTTTTGCAGGCGAAAATTGGTGACGAGTTCTGGACTTTGAAGCAGAATGTGGTGGTACGTAGATTCCTTTACACTGGTCTTTAGGATGGATGCATACAGTTGGTGACTGTGTCAAATGGTGCCAAAATTTAATCAGTCGAAATGTTAGAAAAGTTTTCACAATTATTTAAACAAATTCCCAACGACTTTCTGTCGTTACGATGCAAGAGTAAGTAAAATATAGACACTTTTAACGTAGACAGTACGTTGGTAGTTTAAGGAGAATACTGACAGAGGTTCTCAATAACTTTTCAAAGAGCTGTCACGACTTCGTGTGAATCCGATGGAGGAGTAAATAATCCAGTTTCTCCATCACCGGTGTTTGAATAGACACGTTCCCATATGTCTAGTGTTAATAAGGGCAAGAATATGGTTGATTTTTGTCCATGGTATCAAAGTTGTGTAGGCATACCGGAAAAGTTGTTTATTGTCTACTCCACTCTTCTGATCTGTACATAATTCAGGACACACTCGTTCTTCCCACTGCATTTACACACGATCTTTCTAATATTACTTGCGAGTATATTTACTTTTCCCTAATTGTATTCTCAAAATTTTAATACCTTTTCCTCAGAAATATCTGTAGGTGGGAATGGGGCTACAGGGGATCTCGCTCACTGGAAACTAAGGCTTCGCTAAAGAGACCCTTGACACGTTCGCCAGATGTGTCCTCTGAGGAGATCACAGTAGACGCTGACTAAATCTGTGGCAGAACTTTGCAGGGATTGGAATTTTCTGGTATCCCAGAAAGCTTGCCGTTGAGAGCCCAATAGGGGATACGCTAACAGAGGGCGAAACAAACGTTCTGAAATAATCTGCTATGAAGACTCTTGGATCTCACCGGACAGATGTGCGTTACAAGGCCCACTTCACTCCAACTAATGCTGCTGCTTAGATGAGGGATGTTCGCCTGGGAAATAGAAAGTCAACATATTATTTAATTAGTCGACTGTTCAGTAGGAGGTCAAAACGCGTTTTTTAGTATGTGCTGCTGGACATACTTTTATAATTTCTTCAGTTTCGTCTAGTTTGCTTGTTCTGTCTTTTGGATAAGCTTGTATGGCCGTTTCATGAACGAATACGGTCGTACTTGCAAGAAGGAGAATGCACACAGGCGATTTTTTCTTCTAAAAACCATTTGAACTAATTATTTGTTGCCAGATATAAACAAGCTTGACTGTCTAGATAAACACTCGTTTACAGCAGCCACCGTCGATTGGGAAAAACCAGTTTGTGGACGCATTTTGATCCAGATCGCAACTCTGAACTAACCGATTGTCATCCATTTGATGAACTAATGACTATTTTATTAAATATATCTTCATCTGAAGTTAGGAAATACCCTGTTGAAGGCATTATGAGGGGACATTTTTCTTTTCAGTTTGTTCAACCCCTGATCCACTACCTGGAATGGCCACCGCAGGTGTTGAAGGAAGCTCGCATGGCGGGTCGTTACAGCGAATACAAGGAGCCTCGAAAACCTGAGGCTCCTCTGCCGACAGAGGCTGCAAATTCCCCAGCCAATAAAGCTGCCGGTGGCAAAAGTCGAAAGTCGGCTGCAAAGGCGCCGGCTGAACCGGCACCTGAGATCCTGCCGGCCGTCGAAGTTGCCCGAAGGACAGAGATGCTGGCTGGTGGAATCTGCTTCGAGGCGGACGAGTTTAACGACTTTTTTGCAATTGTGATCGCCACACCCTCAGAGGCAGTCGAGTTCGATCGAGAGGGCGGTCTGTTGCGTTCCCCTCTTCTCCACCCACTGCTTAGTGTCCGCATTCCTAAACTCAGTACGACTGAAACGAGATCCTCCACCTTTAAGGTGAGCGGACATCCCGTCGGTTCCTTTTGTATGGACAAATTTACCAACGAGACTGAAATTCGAAGTTAGGTAGTTGATAAAACAGGCTCACGGTTCTGAAAAATTATAAAAAATTGAAAGATCATTAAAAAAGTGCCAGAGAAAGCACGGCTGTTTCAAAACTGAGTCCAAAATAAATAAAGTCCGAAAAGATAGCTAAATCGCAGCGGTTAGACCATTTCTGGAGAAACCGGAAAAATCTCTGCTTTCCTCTATGCTTGCTGGTATCTAAGTACTCTTAGTAAATCCATAGCCTAATTGAGGCGAATGCCTGCATTCCAGGTGTATTTATGAGTAAGGAAGAATAGGCTGTTCGATGGCCGGAACCATTTCTTTAGTTGCCCGAGCCTTCGAACTCCTACAATAACCATCCGGTGACTCGCAAACGAAACTGTGAAAGAACACTCTTCAAACGAATTCAGACTCACTGCAGCAGCCCGGAAGAAACAGCATGTGAGGCCCGAAATCCTCTCGGCCAGGTTATGCAGAACGACCATCCGAATGTGTTTATAAGTTGAGGTCTACGTGTTCGTCCGCCGAGGAACTGTCCAGAGACAGCACTTGTGGCATGGTATGCTCCGCCATATATCACGGACGACCGGGCGCATTGTTGGGGGACGAGGTGTGAGAATTGCACACATGCGCAGCAGGTCGTAAATATCTTGGACGTCTTAAATCCCAGTCAGCTTTTGGGTGTAGTGAATCACATCCCGTGCTTAATCTGTCCTTGTAATTACACAGGTCGAACTGAACGCATGCTGGGATCGCGCATACAAGAACTTAGGCTGCTTGTGCGGCAGGGCGACAGATTACCACAAATGGCTGCCTACACCGACACAACGTGTCAGACACGAATACAATCGCCCATGGCGAAAGTAAGATAGGCTACGAATTGATTGAAGCCCGGACCTCAGATGAGAACTCAGTTGAACAATGTACCGATTTGACACCGGCATACAGATCCCTGCGCATTCACCCCCAGACTGGCGTCGCTGATGTCTAATTGGTCAATACCTCCTCCATCTGTTTTTTGTTCTTTTGCCGGTTTTATTTCCGACGATGGATTACCGTAGGAGTTCGAAAGCTCAGACAAATAAAAAATGGTTCCGGCGACCTATTCTTCCCTATCTGATAATCTAATTTGCGGATGAAGGCTTTTGAGAAAACAAATGGACCAGGAATGATTCTTTGTTTCTTTGGTTCTGGCCCTCTTACTTAACCTATATGCTACTAAGTCAGCGGTGTTGGTTCTACTCAGGGCACAAACATAGGTGGACATCTTAGACATCTAAAAACAGTCTTTTCTTTGGGTCAGAGAGCGGCCTGGCTAATATTGAAAATACTAGCTAACGACTCATGCCGCAGTCCTGTGGCTTCTAATTTTCCTATCCGCTCAAAGTCAACTTCCGATAGCAACTGTTCCGACATCTTTGCTACAAGGCATGGCAGAGGAAAGTGGTAGCATGTAGTTCGCGGTCTATATATACGTGTTTACGCCTACTAGTTCCCCGTGTAGTAAAACAAATGCTGCCGAGCAAGCTTATTACGGTGTTTAGCGATATAAAACGTCCCAGTTTTGCCAAGTAGAATTTGTAAAGAGCAAATTGCTTTTTGAGTCATGAGAATAATGCTTTTTCACATACTTGTCTTGATCGAAGTTTCATTAAAAAATCCCAATTTCCATTTCCAGAGTGGGCTTCCTTGATATTTTTTAGTTATATGATAATTCCTTTATAACGCAACTTTTGCAAATAAGAGGCTTAAATAGGGGATACTTATCAGAATAGGAAATTACTTGGATATACGGAGACGTCAAAATTTGTCTAATCTTTGTCTGTTTCACCTCGATAAAAATAAACTAACACGACCTCTTCTTTAGGAAAGGGCTTTTTGGGATTCCAGTCAATTCTAAAAACAAAAATAACCACACCAAATATATGCCGTCCCACCAACTCAAAAACCGATCTTGACATTTCATGGGTTAGGTCATCTACTGTAAGCTAACCAAATTTAGAACCAGTGGTTCCCTCCCAAATCTTCTGAACCGACACCTTCGTGCAAATGAGCGTGTGCAGCCTTGATCCCTTCTAAAAGTCTGATAAGTAAAATTTCCAATTTGACAAAGCCTAACCAAAAGAAGGCGCTACCATTACGCACTTAGTGAGCTTTCGATAGCTTCGGTAGCAGCTTAGAAAGTTAACCTGCGACGGGTACAAAGGCTGAGATAAATAAACAAAAACACCAGCACTGACAGAACTTTGATGGTAAGATCATTTTCCGGTAAGTGAACACATCTTCTTATAATGATTGCGTCTATTAGTAGGTCGTGAAGTACAGGGACTGCAGTATTTATACGATACGCTTTCTATTCTCCTGCACGCCTGTGGATTAACAGTCTACGCTCAAGACGCCGATTCTGGGCTTCCATCGTCGGTGCTCGTACAGAGCATGATAACTGTTTAGTCAGTCACGCCGGAGTGGTTAGTTGCGGCGTGTGACATGAATCGACAACTTAGGGATTCTTTGTTTTTTAACCTTTTGACTGCTCATATGCATGTATATATCTCATATCCCACGACTTTGTTGCCAAGCGAAAATCGCTCACGCAACTGGTGCTTAAGTACAGTAGATGTGCTACCTCATGAAATGTTAACCGAAATGCCGCAAGGCGTTTTCGACTCGAAAAGATTACTTAAGTAGGGCTGTTATATTAGTCATCTTACAGCATAATCCAGTAGTAATTCAGTTACTGCAGGATGCCGGCTTTCGAACGAATTCCTATCAGGCTGCATACAAAAACCGTACTCTGTAAAAATGACTACTTAATTTGCATGCATTCTTCTAATTTATTTTCGATATTCTTAAAAATTCAATTATATTTAATGGAAAACATGCGTATGGATATTCACTCTTTTGCTCATTTGGTAGAAAGTTACGTTTTCATTAGATTTAACGCTTGAAGGAAGGGTATAATTCGGTTTTTAAAAACTTTTCTAATTCCTGAATACTTTTGAATCCGACCTGACGTTGCATTTGCATTCGGGGTTTCCAAACTACGGGTTGTATATTTTCCGTGTATGGGAAACCATACGTTCCTTTAGGATATTAAAAGGAGACCATTTGGGGTTCGTAAAATTTAGCAATGGATTCTACCTATACTGTATACTTTTCAAGCAGCAGTAGTAAATGCAGGTACACGAAGTTATATTAACGGGAATTTCACGATCTTAAAAATCTCATAATTAGAAACATTTAAAAAACCGAATTATACCCTTCCTTCAAGCGTTAAATCTAAGGAAAACGTAACGTTCTACCAAATGAGCAAAAGAGTGAATATCCATATGCATGTTTTCCATGAAATACAATTGAATTTTTAGGAATATCGAAGATAAATTAGAAGAATACATGCTAATTAAGTAGTCATTTTTACAGAGTACGGTTTCTGTATGCAGCCTGATAGGAGTTCGTTCGAAAGCCGGCATCCTGCAGTAACTGAATTGCTATGGGACTATGCTGCAAGATGACCAATATAACAGCCCTAATCAAGTGATATTTTCGAGCCGAAAACGCCTTGCGGCATTTCGGTTAATATTTATTGAGTTAGCACATCTACTGTAATACCCACCGTTTGCGGGAGCACCTTACTTTTTTAGATATAGCGGCTGCGTATCAAAATATTCGGCTCATATGCTGTTTAAGGTTATCGACGTCCGTCCGGACATGATGCCCTCAATACACAACTTCGATCCTCAATTAACCGATATCAACGAATGTTCTCCCATATACGAGATGGATTTGGGCCTAAAGCCCTTTGAGAGGCCGGTTTATCTACAGCTGCCTCTACCCACCTGGTACATGAACTTGATCGATAAGATGCTCAACCCTCCTGAGTCAGAATCTCACAGCACCCCCGAAGAAACGGCGACCCACAGGGATGGTGCCTTGCCCACAGCGATGGAGGACGGGGAGAAGGCGGAACAACAACTCAGAGACGAGAATGCTAACAACGTCATACCCCTGGAAAAACGGCCCAAAAACCTCCTTCTCTTATACCAGGTAGTATTTGTCGTATTCAGTACATTCTGAGGGTGCCTTTGGGCGCGCTATTCCCTACACGTCACTGCGGAGTCATTAAAACTCTTGTAAATACCTTATCCTCATCTGTTCAGCAGGACTGTCATAGTAGTTCGGTAGGTATCGGGCAGTCTATTTTGAGTAAATGGCAGAAGCCCTTAAAGCTCCATTTAAACGGTACGGGTGCGCATGGAAAGTATTGAAAAATTCTTTTCATGTTGTGTTGGTGCGCAGAATGCATAAAACTATTGATTAAGCATAAATGTCAAAAAGGTGTGACATTAGCGAAATGACGGCGAAAAAGACATTCGCACTGTGAAATTTTCCTGTGGGCCAAGGTTAATGTACACAAAAAGATCTGCTGAAATAAGGTTAGTAGTATTTTGGTAGCCATTTAAGTAATCCGCTAAGTGGCGTTTGCGTAGTTCGGGTTGCCTTTTAACAGGCAATTATTCAGATGTCTCTTGAGCACACTCACGGTAGAAAAGTTTACAACATACATCGGTAAATAATTCCTTGAGAATGACTCTCTGCGGGAAAAGAGAATCGCTCTGATTGGTGTGGCGCATTCCTGTCTTAAGTTGGCAATCGTGTCGTCTGAGATTAGTCTTTGGTGCCATGTCAAAAAGACTTTCCCAGTTAAATCCAGATAGAGTCCTTTTAGCAACTGAAACGTTGCTATGAGGTCATCTCTCCCCTCCCGGTGATGGAGGGGATAAAGGTTCAAGGCAGCCAGGCGCTGCTCGTACGTAAAATTTTTGAGTTCATGGAGAGTCTTTGTAGCTCGTCGTTCTACACTTTCAAAGATATCCCCCCAGCTCCCCAGTGCGGTTATCTCCCTCACACGTTTCACTTCGTCTGACGACGGGTTAGTGTAATCGATTTGAAAATTCACGAGTATACCTCGATTCTCCGACGAGCCTTCTTCTTTTATTATATCGCCTCGGAATGCATACTACCTCCGTTATTCATACCTATACCCGTCCGAATCCACGAGCGCAGAGCCTACGCCGCATATTCCAAGTGCAAACGCACAAACGCTCCATATACCTTGCCAAAGGCATCTGCATTCAAGTTAATAAATGTTTCTCGCATCGCGCGCATGATTGACATTAACCGCACTGCGACTTAAGAACACAGCGTGGTGACGCTTAAGTTGTCTTTAATGAATATGCCAGAGTCTTTTTTCACATCTAAGGTTTCAAGTGGTTGATCTTTCAGGCGATACTCTCGTAAGGGTGCATTTATTCTTCGCCTAGCTGATAGTGTGTGCACTACCACACATTTTCTATGTTGAATTCCACGCACCATTCCTTGTTCCTTGCGTGCAGATTCCCTACGTCCTCTTGTAGTATTTTGACTTATTTTTCATATTATATTTCCCTTCACAATTTCAGATAATCTGCAAAGAGCTCTATGTCCGATTTCATTTTGCGTACTAGATCATTTAAATAGATAATGAGTAGCAGCGGCCCAAGAAATAACCCTTGCGGGATTCCAATTTTAACAGGCGCCCATTCTGAGCAGTAGTTACCCGCGGCAACATTTGCCTACGACCGTTTAAGAAATCTTGAATTAAGTGTTATGGCCCGGAAGGAAGGAAGGGGGAGAGCTGGTTCGGAGGACAAGCACTTTAGTGGCAACTTGCTGACACGAGGGGTTCCAACTCGTCAGATAGGTGTGCTATTTACAGTGAGTGACCTATCTCATGAAATGTTGGCTGAAATTCTGAAATGCGTTTTCGATTAGGAAGGATTACTTGGTCGCGGTTGTAATACTGACTATCCTGCGGCATATTCTTATAACATTTCGGACTCGGCAGGATGTCGGCTTTTAAATGTACTTCTTTTTAATTTCCTGTAGAAAGCGTACTCGGTAAAAAATGACTACTTAAGTAGCATGCATTTTTCCCATTGATTTTCGATGGTCTTGCAAATCCAAATATATTTTATAGAAACCACAAACAAAAATATGCTTTCTTTTAGTCAATCGATAGAGAATCATGTCTTCTTTATATTTTATACTTAAGGAAGGAGTAGAATTAGGTTTTAAAAAAGTTTCTAATTATGAGACTTTTTAAGACCGCAAAATGTCAATTCACATAGCATCGTACCTGGCCGTTTACCACTGCTTCGCATGAAATGAACAACATGGTCCGCATCCATTGCAATATTTTATGGACTCTGTATGATATCTCTTTAACAGCATAGAAAAATATGTTATTTTCTTTACGCGGAACGCATGCACCTTGCAGACAGTAATTACTAAACGCTAATGCAACGAATGATCAGGCTCCAAATTATTCGGCAATTGAAAAACTTTTTTAAAACCTAATTATACTCCTTCCTTAAGTATAAAATATAAAGATGACATGATTCTCTATTGATTGACTAAAAGAAAGCATATTTTTATTTATGGTTTCCATAAAATATATTTGAATTTGAAAGACCACCGAAAATCAATGGGAAATATGCATGCTACTTAAGTAGTCATTTTTTACCGAGTACGCTTTCTACAGGAAATTAAAAAGAAGTACATTTAAAAGCCGACATCCTGCCGAGTCCGAAATGTTATAAGAGTATGCCGCAGGACAGTCAGTATTACAACCGCGACCAAGTAATCCTTCCTAATCGAAAACGCATTTCAGAATTTCAGCCAACATTTCATGAGTTAGGTAACTCACTCTATATTGTCCCCTGTGCGTTCTGAAACGTTCCGCCCAATGGAGTGCCAGCCGTTGGCCACCGCGTGCGAAATAGTCCCCCGCGGAAACGTCCGGAATGTTCGACCAGCCATTGATTGGACCGCGCGCGTGAGCAAAGCCACCACATGTGCTCGTGTAGCGGCCGAGGACGTCAAATGCAGCTCACACGGAAGTAAGAGAACGCCGAGAGTAGATCCTGGAGGAGACAAATCTGAACAGAGTCGTTAGCACCTCTGAATACTCATTCGCACGCAGCAGAAGAGGGTACGTCAGGAACGGAATACAGTAAAGTATAACAAGACGGTCATGGGAGATACGTATAATAATAATAATAGTTACTCGTACAGTTGGAATGAGTTACAGCCATCAGATAACCTGTCTGGGTGGGGAGGCGATACCGACTTGCCAGCTCATTAACCGGTGGGGAATGCAGCGCTGTGGGCAACTGCAGGGAAGGGCCGAGGGAGGTGCCGATGTTGTGAGACGGAGAGCGATGCGAGCGTTGCGGTACGGTACGGTAAAGGGGAAGGGATCGGCGGATGAGAGAGGAAGGGACACCGGCCATCTTCACTGACACGCGGTTACGCCATCTCCACCCAAGGTCCTCGCGCGGAAAAGTGTCACACATTCAAACAATTCTGTTCAAGTCCAGGGGCGTTACACTCGGCGCTGCAGTGCACGCCGGTCGGCCGTCTAACTCCACGCGTGTCTCAGCGCCTTAGGCCGTGGCTCAACACCGCTTACGTTCTCCATAACATTAAGGTCAGGAGATTTCCTCTTATCCCTGCGTCTGACAACTGGATGAGGCGCTTTTGTAAAATGCAATAAAACGCCTTGCTGAAATCAAAGTACATGACATCTACTGGATGCCCTTCATCCATGACCTTCGACCAATGCTCGAGCGACGTAAGCAGGTTTGTGAGGCAGGACCTCTTTTCACAAAATCCATGTTGAACTGAGCTGATATGACAGCAGAATTTATCGAGAGATGTAATTGATTTTCTAAATATCCTTTCTATCTTCTTACAGCAGGTGCATGTTAGACTGACTGGCCAGTAGGTGGCGGGATGTAGCCGTGATCCTCCCTTATGAATGGGCACGACACTTGTCAACCGGCTTCGAGCGATTTTTGGAAGATTATACGTTGTAGTTTTGCTAATTCTTCAGCTAGTTGACGTAGAAGTACACCTGGAATCACATAATTCAGTTGACTTGGCTGGATCCAACTTATTTAACTCTGCTAAAACTAGCTGCGGTGTAAATAACATTGTGTTTATGAATGGGTTGTTGACAAACTGGGGTAGAGGACAGGGCTGGAGGGGTGGTTCTGTGGTAGAGACAATTCTGGAATAGGCTCGACTTTTTGGAAGCCATCGCTCACAATTTGGTTAGTTTTACCTTTAAGGTTCCGAGATGGTTACTGTTTTGTGTTGTTCACGATATATGCATAGAATGCTCTAGGTTTTCACTGTGCCTCTTCAAGGAGCCTCAGTTCATAAGACGCACGTACTTCACGGAGGAGTCTTCCGCATAAGTTGCGTCGTTGTCTAAATTCTTGGATTTTTTTCTGGGCTCCCCGTTTGAATAGAGATTTTCTACAGGTTATGCCTCAAAGTTACCCCGCCAGCCATTACTTGACGACTTGGAGCTTCGTTCGGGGACAGCTACAAGTGCTGATTCCTGCATTTGTGTCATATGATCTCAAGGACCTAGGGACAGGCCTACATTTATTTCATCAATACTTTCCTTACTCTTGGCAAATAGTAGATCGAGGTAAGTAGCTCTCTGACCTTCAAGCATCCGAATCACTGTTAATACGTGTTGAAACAAAAATTCATCAGGTGCCATGCCTAATAGCGTTTGGTCGAATCCTGGTCTGTGGCCCTTACTTTTAATAAGACTCCTTTTAATCCGCGGAATATTGAAATCTCCTACAATAATAATGTTTTACTTTGGACTGTCCTTGCGAAGGCGAGTGCTTAACGCTTGATCTTCGTCGGCACGCAACGGTGGCGGTAACATTTTCAGCTTTAGAGGCCAAAAATGGCACTGCTGGATCTCCAGGTCACGCTTATTTGCACATTATTTAACAGGGTTATAGTCGACTTCATCGCTGATATACGGGGCAACTCCACCACCTCTCCTTTTGGCTCGGTTTCGTTTTGGCACTTAATAACCATCTAATCGTATTTGGGAGTCTTTGGCATCTGGCGTGGGCCATGTTTCAGCCAATACAATAACACCAGGACATAGTTCGGCCACAACTATTTTGAGTTCGTTGAGTTTATCAAAGAGGCTCTGTACATTTCCCTTGGAGAAATTAATTTTGTGTAGATATTTGCATTGAATTATTTGCCCGGCCATGTGACGTTCGTCAGTGTGGCGGACGTCCTCCACTCAGACATTCTCGCAAGGTCCTGATGTCACCACTTATTTTACATCCGGGCTTATCGTTGGCTGATTCACGAAGTCCATGAACGCTTATGTATGGTGATCTGCTCACAGCACATCCGTCCAGGAAGTTTTGTTGAACAGCTGGTCCGACTGATTTTAGGGCTTCCCCGATCCGGACTTTGACGCTATTGTCATGAGGACTTGTGAGATTACGTACTGTCATTCTGGGTCCACTTATAAACCGCGTTGTGTTGGTCGATACTCCCCCCAAAGTGGGCTCAGAAAATGCACATGCTGTCTGTGGACTGTTTTCCTTGATAGTCATCTGCCGTTTTCATTTACCTCTTTTGTCAGTGCACCTTTAGCAATTTCCTGTTGCGCCTTCGGTCTCTTTTCCGGCGAGTCTGACACTTGCCCCTTTGAATTTTTGCGACCCTTCCCTATGGCCTTCCTGTCTTCTTTTTCGCGTTCTTTACTGGCTCTAGAAGCCCCACGGACCCCCTAGTGATTCGTCAACATATGTAAAGCAGGTCTAGAGAAATCAAATGATATGCGCAAATATTCAGTTGTTTTTAAATACCGTTTCTGCCTCACAGAGATCTGGTCATTAGGCCGCAGGTTAGACGAAGGAATCAGCATTTTTTGAAACAAAACCTGTAACCGCATGAACTCGCGGTCTAGATTTTGAGGATGGTGAGTCCACAAATGGTCCCTGTTGTAAAACTATGTTTCCCTCTGATCGGTGCTGTACAACTCATCTGATTAGATAGCAAAGTTTGGAGTAGAGGTAAAACAATCAGGAATGGGCGCACACCGATCTATTGGCTTCACGAAGCAAACAAGATCCGTATGGGCGGCAAAGGTCACAAACAGGCAACTAATTACCAGGCCGAAGTCGGTCAAGTCATAATAGCAGGGAGGAGGGACGACAGAGAATGCGGGAAGATTAATACAGTACTGTTTCCGGCTTATTTGGCCTTCATTCAGCCTATCATAACCCTGACCAGCAGCTGGGACCAGAAACAAAAACATGTGCACAGACGTACCTGGCGCAGTTGATCCACCACTGGGGTCTACCAGATGGGTCATAAGCCCTTCATCGAACCGAAGTTCATCAGTGCCTCGACACCTGCGATTCTCTGTCGCTGCAGATCGGGTATTTATTCAATCAGGAATGGACGCACACCGATCTATTGGCTTCATGAAGCAAAAAACCTCCTTATGGGGGACAAAGGTCACAAACAGGTAACCAATTACCAGGCCGAAGTCGGCCAAGTCATAATAGCAGTGCGGAGGGACGACAGGGAATTCGGGCAAAATAAACCCGAAACAGTACCCGCATTCTCTGTCGTCCCTCCTCAGAGATGAAACAGTTTGCTGCTTGTTAGTTTTGGGAAAGCCGATCTTCCAAAAGCGCGTTAGTGGATGAGTTGCTGGGAGGTTGAGAGTCAGGTTGTAACGGCCTCTTGCTATGGTCAGCCCACCCTTATAGGAAATGCGACACGCTCCTAGTGAAGGCTGATTCATGCTCAAGTACGAACCACCACGTAAACGCAGGTCACATTAGCCAGTGCGCCCACGTTCATCTCCAGTTTTGGCGGTGTCATTGGAGCAGATCGGGTGTGTGGGAAGGGAGTGAGGTAGATGTTTTACCCAGGTTTCCTCCCCTGTAAACAAATCATCACGTATATCACCAATGAGCCTGCGTCAGAGTGACGGTGACTGTGACAAGTATGATGGACGAACTAACGGAGAAAGCGTTGGCATGGACAGGCAGGTTGTACGAATAT
This sequence comes from Spirometra erinaceieuropaei, assembly GCA_902702965.1. Taxonomy (NCBI): domain Eukaryota; kingdom Metazoa; phylum Platyhelminthes; class Cestoda; order Diphyllobothriidea; family Diphyllobothriidae; genus Spirometra; species Spirometra erinaceieuropaei. The sequence continues at coordinate 13,271 of CACRXP010002169.1, forward strand.
AAATGGAGAGGAAGAATACGATGCACCGAGTGCACAAAGCAAATTTCTTTTGATCACTTAACCAAGTTTCTCAAAGAGACCATAGATGTCTTGGTGGAAATCAATTTATCCTTTTATGCAGTGACTGCGAGGATTGTATTCTACATCTTGAGTGAGGGTATTTTGCGGAGAACAGGCTGTGAATTAACAGTTATCCAAAATGGGCAACATTTAAAAAGCTGGCTGTCAGTCAGCAGACCGAGATCTCGGAACCGTCCTCCAGATAATAGCTTTTATAATTAGCCTCCCGAATGTGGCAAATATTTGCTTTTCATCCATGACTAGTTTTAGGTGGATCGGGCGAGGAAGTCTCACGTGCACGAGACTGGACAAGCCTCATTAAAGCCGCCAACGTTGATTATATGACTGAGAATTAATAGCAACTCTGTTTAACTTTACGCAAGTATACACTTGGCATTCGGTGTCTACAGTTGAAAAACTCAAAACTTCTGGGCAGAGCCTGTTAAGTCAGTAGAATGTCAATGATTTCTTTAAAAACACTCGAGGATTTTTCGCGTTTGTTAGTACCTAAATATTCGAACCATTTTTCGTGGGTCGGAATTGCCTGAAGGTCTGCTGTTTATCTAGTTCTCATATGTATTTACTGAAGTGACAGATTGACTACTTGCTGCCATCTCTCTTTGAAGGGCTTGCTCATGAAGAAGCCGCTGTTTTTTCTGAACTTGGTAAAACGCCCGCCTAAAGTGACAGCTGCTAGTTGTCAGTGGATCCGCCACATCATTTAGCGCTCATATCTATTCCCCGATTTGTCGACCCTGTTGTTAATCTATATAGTAGACAGCAGGCTCAGTTGTTTAAAAGTCAGACGGTTGGTCTACTAGACGAGGTAAAGAGAATGAGGAGAAGTGCCTTCTACTTTAAAGCAGGGAAAATGAGACAACTACTCTCTCGGGTTCATCTATAGTAGATGCGCTATTTCAAGAAATGTTGTTCGAAATTCTGAAATGTACTTGAATAGATATTTCATCCACATCAGTATATGGACCTTTGAACGAACTGCTTTCCGGTAGCTTACAGTAAAAATAATTACTTAACTAGCATGAACTCTTCCCATCGATTTTCGGTGCCCTTATAAGTTCAAATATAGTTTATAGAAGACATGCACAAGAAATACTCCCTTGTGCTTATTCTGTAGCAAATTATATCCTCTTCAAATTTCATCTTTGAAGAAAGAACATTTAATGCTGTGAAAAACGTTTCTGACCATGAGCTTTTTTAAGGCCCGAAATGACTACCTATCAAGTGTCGTACCCACCCATTTATAAATACCGCTTGTAGAGTATACAGCATGATTCACGTCCACTGCAAAATCTTATGCAGCCCATATTGCGACTTCTTGGTAGCATATCTACATTCGAGGTTTTCCTTACACGGAAGGTATACTGTTTGCAGTTTGAAAATCTTGAATACAAGTGCGACGGCAGGTCGGGCTAAAAAGTATTCGGAAATTGAGGACGTTTTTTGAAAGCCGTAAGATACGCTTTCTTCAAGTACAAAATCTGAAAAGCACGTAATTTTCTACCAAACAAGTGCTTGAAAAATGTTTTTGCTCATGTTTTCTATAAAATTTGTTTATATTATTTATATTATTAAGCAGTCATGTTTACGAGGTGTAGTTGTTGCAAGCGGACGAAAAGAAGCTCGTTCAATAGTTGGCATTCTGACGTGACTGAAATATTCTGGTATTATGATGCGGGATAGTTAGTTTTACGACGCTACTTAAGTAATTCTTTCTAATCGGAGACACATTTCAGAATTCCGGTTAATATTTTATGAGATAACACATCTACCAAACTTATTCCTCAACTTTCTTTTGCTCATTTGGATGAAAATCACACTGTCTTCATATTTTATACTAAAAGAAAATGCATATTTAGGTTTTAAAAAAGTTTCTAATTATGAGCTTTTTAAGGCCGCGCGATGTCCATGCATGCAAGACTGCACATGTCCGTTTACTAATGCTCCTCATGAAATGCACAACACAGTCTAGGTCCATTGCATAATTTCATGAATTCTATGCATATCTTCATAAAGGCATAGAGAAATATATGATTTTCCTTACGCGGAAAGCATGAACCTTGTAGAGAGAAATTGCTAACGCTGATGCAATGGCAGATCAGGCTGAAAATAATTCGGGAATCGGGAAACCTTTTTAAAACCTAAATATACATTTTCTTCGGGCATAATATACAAAGACAATGTGAGTTCCTTCCAAATGAACAAACAAAAGCATAGTTTTGCGCATGTTTTCTGTAAAATATGTTTGGATTTACAAGAACATCGAAAATCAATAGGAAAAATGTATGCT
>CACRXP010002170.1:0-15629 GCA_902702965.1 Spirometra erinaceieuropaei
AGTTGTGTTGGAAAAGTGATAAGAGATAGTCTTCTCGTTAAACAACCGGCTGGATGACATACGGGCAAAGGATCGAAAAAAACAAAAGGAGCAACATCCGCTGCCCGGAACCAAGAGCAGCGCGCACAGCCGAACGCGCCGCTGAATAGAACAAACAAACAAAATTTGTCCGAATGCCCTTTTCTCGACTTGTATGATATATTTTCACGTTTTGAGACCATAGGCCAGTTTATTAAGGAAATAAGGCTTTCGAACTTTAGCTCTCGATTTAAATCGATAAACAGAAATGGAAGCATTTGTTACATCAGTAAATCATAAAAGTTAACGCTAAGTGTGAGACAGGCGCAAACTTTGAGAGCTTAAACTATCGCAATTTTATCTACAATAAATTCTAAGAAAATAGGCATCTAGTCTGCAGTTAAAGGACTTGACAGTCTCTGAAAAAATTACAGTATCAAGTAGTCCGTTGCATGCTCTTATGACCCTCCGCAAGAAGGCGTTCCGTCAGACGCCCATAAGGGCCAGCTACGCGGACAGTCCGTCCCGCCAAAAAGAAAAATTCTTCAAGGTCTAGGGCACACTTATGGCCTCGGGCAACCCTGTAATTCTAGAGGAGATCGCTGGGCAGTTGCCTGTAATTGAGAGAATACATATTAAATTCGGCCAGCCTGAATTAGAAAGGCAGATTTTTTAACCAGCGCCTGTAATTTTTACAGTTGTTGATAATCTTTCTACGACAACGGTCGCTAGGCCTGCACTGCATGCCATAAGTGAGACCGAAATAATGTCCCGTACGTTTTCCCGAACAGTTTTTTTCGATCTGCATAAATCCTCGCGCCAGCGCATATAAATTTCCTATCGCACGTTTGGCTGCTCCTTGAAACCGTGAAGTTGGACGAAGGAAGGAGAGTATTATGATGCTGCAGTCTTTCCGTTCCTTAAAATTTATAAGGGATTGCATATTAAATAGGCATTAAAAGGAATCATCCGTATGCTGGTCTTATTCGTGTGGAGTCCCAAGGCTACACACCTGTTCCCACTATTATTGAGCAGCCATCGAGCTGACCAACTGCATAGCTGATTGAGATTCTCTTGAAGCGCGTTCCCGTCTGCGTCAGAGCTGATGACTCTCCACAGCATAACATCGTCATGAGACATGACTGCGTTGCATACCAGTTCGTCGACGCAGTCGTTAATCTAAAACAGGAATAGTAAAATCCCTAAGACTGATCCCTAGGAGATGTCACTTAGAGAGGTTGTATAAATTGGCCTTTAAGCCTCTACGTACGCGATTTGTGATCGTCCTGTTAGAAAATTTATTATGAACCTCAGCATCTTTCCTACTAATCCAATATCAGGGAGTTTGTAGATCTGGCGATTGTGCGGGACGCTGTTGGCGCCTTCTTGAAGAGCGCGTACGTGACATTCACATTAATGTCCTCGTCCAGTGCGAGAGTCCACTTCTCAGCCGAGAACAATAAACCGGAAACGCACGAGTGGTTTTGTCTGAAGCAGTACTGGATAATGCTGTCTTCCATTCACATGAAGGCCTCCCTAATTTATACGACGAGCGGAATATTTGTGCCAGCGGTTTGGAGAGTTCGTTGGACAATTCTTTCGAGAATTTGGCCGGTATATTTTCCTGATTTGTGGACTTGAGTTCTTTGAAATTTTGTAGCTCTCTTTCCTGAACAGATGTCGGAAAGAGTATGAAGTCACGCACGGAAACAAGGGTAACAAGAGCATTGCTGGCGCTGCAACTACGAAAATGTTTTCCTAGTTAAAAGTGAGACAAAGTACCGTACTACGTTTTCGGGATATCCTGCTGATTTAAACGATTTCTACACTATTTTCACCATTCAACAATGCGACCGGGTACTTGGTTCTCAGTCTACTGTTAATATAGTGTAATAAAATCTTGGACTTCTGTTCAGCCTGTCATATAATCTGAATTGATACTCCTTCCGTGCCTGACATATGCATTTTTCGACAGCATTTCGTTGCCGACGAAATCCTTCGAGGTGCACTGGTTACCCGGTTACCCTAAATATGTTCCATTTTTTGCTTTTCTTCCGAAAATATCTAAATAGTTTTTTGGTTAACTAGGCAGGCCCGCTTTCTTCTCAAAACTCTGTAAGGCGAAGACTTCGTTTCTGGATTCAGTTATTACTTATCTACTTGGTGAAACCCTTACTTTAAGAACAAAAGAAGTTGCGACGACGCGCCAAATTTAATTAAGCAGATTTTGCGGATATATGGCCGAATATAATCGTTGGAGTTTTCATCATAAATCTGGGATTTGACGATTCGTGGTAACGCAAAAAGTGGACGAAAATGCTGACTTCGATAAAGCAATTGTGTTTGTATTTAAATTTTTGAGAAACTTAGGGCTGATAAACGGCACAAAGAAATGAGTAGTGCTGATTAAAATTAAGGGGGCATGCAAATTAGGGGAAACGGGTTTCTGCTTTTTTTGTCTCTGATGATGGATTCGAGTAGGAATCCGAAACGTCATATTAATAAAGCTCTTGTCCCGGCGATCGTGTCTCCTTTTTCAAGATTACTTCCTGGGACTCCTCTCTTCGCTTCTATTGTGAAACAACCCTGTTCAGATCAAGGGACGTTGCAAAATCTCATGAACCAAAGCAGTACCTTTTTGAAGAAAGTCTTCGTAGGCGTTGCCTATTACCTTTAAATATGATAAAGTATAGTGAAATAAATGCTTTTAGAGATTAAGTGAACTATCCCGTTAAAGAAATATAACTAATGCACATCAATTGTCCAATTACGTGTATTATGCGTTCTTACTTTATTTTGAGTCAAGTTGACTTTTTGAGGCCTGGTTAACACAATCAGCGCTTAAATGCGTTGGTTTTTTGATTTTTCAGCCAAGCATGTGTAATAGTTTCGGTACTGACTTTGCTGTGGCATTCAAACATTTTTCAGCGGAAAAAGACCGGTTGAAATAATAATTAAGAAGAAGGAAGCCAATCTGCAGGCACTGTAGGGGACGCTCCAAAACCGCAAATCTTTCGTTTGTCAATTAGTCGACTACTGTGGCAGCCCTTCTTATCCAAGACAGTACAACGCCAAATTTTCCTCGAATGACTTTAATGGAAAGCCAAAAAATAATTGAACGATTAAAATCCTTTACCTTTTCGAATCCGCCCAGGAAATGTGGTCTTATCTTTTGCAGGCATGCCATCTTGTAAAGGCGTGGAATTGTAGTTTAGCTTTGACGGTTTCTTGATTTCGCTACCAAGAATCCGCACCAGGATCACAATTTTAAACTGTTCGTCTAGCAGGAATTGTAGGGTGATCGGAAGTTTTCCTTCTCTGCTCTGTTGATTAAATTACGGAACGCCTTCATGAGCATGTTGTAATACATTGAAACTCGGGAATGAACTGGGGATTCATACGTAAATTTTTATATTTTTATGGTCATATCTGAAAATTTTCTTGCCAAAATCGTTCTTTGTTACCGCAAGTTCTTACTCTGTATGCGCGCTTACCGGTATGAGCACCTCAGCGGACACAGTTTACAGAGCTTACGCATCTAAAACCGGGAGGGCGCACGCAAGATAACACCATGAGCGAATATTATCTTACACTGCATTCACAATGCAACTTTCTGCCTCTCACTCCTCCATATGGGTACGCAGTCACAAAAACGTAGCTAGCAACGTTCTAAATTACCTACGTCCTTTTCGTATCAGGCACGAAGTTTTCCATGGTGTACGCCACAAAATGATTGGCGCAGAGGTAATGAATTGCCCCGAAATCGTTAACAATAACGTCACACTTGCACTAAAGCTGTTGAACGTCCTTCACCCTCACCATCATGGGTCTTAAAGCAGGACTGAACGTGGAAGAAAATATTGAGTGTAGGCGGTTAGGAGAAGGGCATGATGATTAAGAAAGATATGTGTAATGACGGGCTGGTTGTAAGTGGTGCTTGGCCACAGCTGACGGGGCAGACCTGCCAAAGGACAATTTCTGGCATTCCGCGTACCATCAGATCTCCATTCCGTTGACGTTAATAGATGAAGAGTAAAACACCGTAACTGTGACGACGACCTGTAGACACTTCATTCAGCAACATTCGCCGGCTATTCAGCAAGCAGGATACTTCCAGACGTTGCCATTAACAGCATATAAAATAGTCCCTGCAATTCAACGAGTGTAGATTCTCCCACGCACCTACAATGAAGAATAGAAACATACACAGTGCTGTGCAACGCATCGAAAGACGCTTTTCGTTCGAGCTATCACACGTTCTTCATCGTACTGGTTTAATATTTCAATACGAAACCATTTTCAAATACTTCAGGGTAGGGTGGATCCATACTATCAGCACAGGTAGTAGCCAAAAGTCCATACAGGTGAGTTTCGTCGATATTTTGTCGCTGCATGACACACAGGTCCAAGTGACTCGGCTCGTCAGTGTGGTCCCCAGCGTTCCCTCTCTACCTTCTGGTAGATACTCTAATTTAGAAATTGCTGCTTTTTAATTTCCTTGGAAACTAACCGCGAACTTGGAGCAGACCGGCATACTTAAGGTCTACAGGCTCGTACCAAAGATTTTCTGTATGAATATTTTATGCGAAGTCCGTAAATCACAGTGGATAGCCGCGTAATATTCATTAACTGGCGATGGGTGACTCGTAGTATACTTCAGTAGCATTTTGGACTTCTGGCTACTACCTGTGCTGGAAGTATAGAATCCTCTTACCCTGAAGTATATTACTAGCTGCCCCTCGGCAGTTAATGAAGATTGCGCGGATAGTTGCTGTGGCTGATGAGATTCGGACGACATATTCATACACAAAATTTTTAGTCTGAGGCTGTAGACCTTAAATATACTGATCTACCCCAAGTTCGCAGTTAATTTCTAAGAAAATTAAAAAGCAACAGTCCCAAATACATCAGCTAGTTGTATTCATATAATTCATTCGGCTGAATACAATAAGAGCCGAGGATTCCTAATATTACGGTGAAGATACTCTTGCAGAATCAGCCTCACTCACGCCGATCGTATTCCTATAACGAGACTCGATCAAAAGGACAGACGACAAGATCAACGCAGTGACTGACCTGGCCCTGCAGCAAGATTCGACCGCATGGAACTTCACACGCGTTGGCAACGCCCATATAGTCTCGTTGGCCAGTCCAACAACTGCGCTCACTACAGGCTCTTGGAGACAGCGCTGATACCCAAAAGCGTGTGGAGTCGGGCGGGAATTGCCACCTCATGTAGCTGGTTCTATTGTGCTCACGGTGGGGCCTCGGAACTCACATGGTGATACTGTCGCTTGTTTTCAAAGTCTTGCCCCTGCTCTCATGGGCTCGATACCCACTGATAGCGGGAGAAACGCTCACTTGATGGGAAGACTCAGGAATCCGTCCAGGCTTTGTGTCTACCAAAGGACGCCCAAAAGCGCCGGCGTTACCTATCGAACTGAACGGCGTGGCCCCCGCTCCCTCCCGCCCCACTCGCCACATACTCACGCTCCCTCAGTGAGACCAACTACTGCCCTTGACGTAAGAGCCCTCAGCTTTTACGAACTGAAGAATCGACTGAGCAGACGCAGCAACCTGACGACAGATCTGAGTACGGCTGCGCTTAAGGTTAGTCGGGGCTCAAGGTCTTTGGCGCAGCAGCGTACAACACCAACACCCCACGCCCTTCAATCGGATACCCATGCTGCTTTGGCGTGTAAACAGTTTTGCCGCGGATTCAACTTCCGACCGAAATCGTCGAACTGCACTTTTAACTGATTACCCCACGGGGCTGGAAGACATGAAATCCCAGTCACCCGGATGTGCTTAGTCTTCCCTGTCAAAAGGACTGTGATGAATGTCCCTAAACGCGTCCACCGTACAACAGATGCGGCATGACCTCACGAACGACAACCAACAAAAAACACAAATGGATCTTACAAGTTGCTACCTGTCATGCTTGCGGCGCGGACTCACCAATATGCAATAGAGGCGTTCATAGGCAAACGTGCAACAAACTTGCACAAATTGAATTCCCAAAGAAAACCAAATGAGATTATATTTCTTCTGACGCCAGCTCATCCCATGCAGAGTTTGAACAGCGACTTACGCGGACAAGGCTTACGAACGCACCGGTAGGATAGGGAGGGTTAAAGTGCGAGACCAAATTCATCCAAAATAGGTGATTCGCCAACGAGAATTGAAACGGGTCATTTGTAACCTATTCACATGTCAATATCGAGAAAACGTCCCACTTACGGTGACCCGAGCACGATGCATGAAACTGTGGCAACCTGATCAGAAGATACCGTAAAATAGCGATGGAGACTATGAGGGAATGAAAAGAATTTTCGACCGGCCGAATTGCACAGATATATCCCAACTTCGAAGATCTTTAGGAGTATTTGTCGCCTATACATAATATGTGATATGACAAAGAAATAAAGAGACAGAATCTAAAATCAACGTCCGATATAGAAACTGTAAAGAGGGACGACTTGAAGGTCGGAACACGACCGATATCAAGTCGGCGGACTTGTGAAGGCAAGTGTAAGGTTATAAAAATATAGTCACAAACGGAGTACACACGCAGGCACGGTGGACGGAGCACAGCCATACTGCAAATCAGAGAAATCAGAGTGCGTTTTGTTCGTGTATAGATATATACACACACGGGTACTGATTGAGGGTGGGAGGGGAGGCAAGTGGCCTGCCACACACGTACACGCTGTGCCAGGAATCCGAGTATTCACAAAAAAACTACAAAATCTCGAAAACGAGGGGGCTAATACACACACAAGGCCTGACGAGGATTGAAGGCCGAACGGGACGGGGGAAAGGGGAAGGGGGACGCGTGAATGAAGATATGGCAATTGAACAGTGGCGCTATTGCGATTACGCGCGCTCGGAAGGCGGTGTGGACCGCGGGACGGCAAATAAACTGAGCTGTGGCCTGTTGGCAACGGCCTCCAAACAGCCCGTCAGGAGATCCGGTGGTTCCACCGAGGAGCCAAAGCCCGAGAAGGAGGAATCCGAGGAGGGGGACTTCTGAGTATGCAGAGGGACAAAAAATACAACGGTTTGAGCAGCAATCATGCCGACAAGTTGGATTGGCGATATGCGGCACAGCACGAAAACGGGTAGGGCATCGGAGAGCACAAAGCGAAGCTCAGCCTGCTTCGGCGCAGTAAGGATTGTCAGACTACGAACGGCTTAACGAGCTCGACTAGCTATAGCCAGAAGAGTTATTTTTGACAAGAGGAGACGTCAACGTGGCTCCGACGTCAAAAATCCCCCAAAGAAGACTGTGTGCAGAGTTGCACAACTTGCGAAAACCAGCTGCATTACAACCATAGAGTGGGCGACTAGCCAATAATTGACAGTTCGAGCAACGTTGCCTAAGACGTCCACCGTGTGTTTCACAGAAGGGTAACAACAGAGACAATGACTTGCGCTTTATCCACAGCACTCTCTCCCCCTCTCCTACCTGAACCCGGTGCCAAGGCAGGGTCATGCGGACGGGAGGCTGGAGAGATCAAAAGTAGCCGGTACGGCCAAAAAGCGACACGTAGGCGTACTACCACATCTGTTGTTCAAGCAGTCACGGTCCAGCCGCATGTCCAAACAGCCGAAGAAATATGATCTGCGCACTCTCGTCGGACTCCATGAGACGAGTAATATCCCTCTTGTCAACAACAACGCTCATCTGAATCACCGCCACGAGTAGAGATGGGTTATAACCAAAAGCCGACATTAGGCTTAACACAGTAGTGCAGACTGTTTTGGAGGAAAACGACAATGGGTGCTGTTACACACAACCGCCGGGCGGAGCCGGCAGCATCAACTCCCAACTTTAGCTTCATATCTAAAGTCATCCTGTAAAGCCTGTTTGAAGGAGACACAATCGCTCGGACAAGAGCTTTATTAGCCTGACGTTTCGGATTGCTGTTCGAACCCTTCATCAGAAAAAAGCAGATAGGGGTGATTCATGTACAAGGGGCTGCAGTCGCCATGCTACCGCATACCTGTGAATATTAGCGGCTCCCCACCTTCATCAGGGATCGTTGCACGTGGTGTGATGACTTTTTGACGGTTTACATTCGCGTCGTTAACTGCTGCAATTTCATTACGTGAGTTGGATGTTGATGTGATGATTGTTCGACCAGCTGACCCACCGACCTTGGGGTTGGGAAGTGTTCACTTGTGAGCTCCCTGCGTGGCTAATTACTCCGCTTAGGCGAAGTCTCAGCACCGAGTATGGAAGAGGAAGGTCATTGTACTTGTTAATGGACTGGGGGCCAGTAAACCATGACTCAAGTAGCCCCAGGCTCACGCGGTCGTCACCTCTTGTGGGAATTTTGGCCACCAAACAGCCATCACACCACGCGCAACGATCCCTGATGAAGGGGGAGCCGTGAATGTTCATAGGTAAGCGGTAGCACGGCGACTGCATCCTATAAATACTGCAACCCATTGTGCACGAACAACCCGTATTTGCTTTTGTCTCTGATGATGGATTCGAGCAGGAATCCGAAACGTCAGGCTAATAAAGCTCTTGCCCCAGCGATCGTGTCGCCTTCTTCAAGACTACTTCCCGGGACTCGTCTCTTCGCTTCTATTGACAAGGCCTGTTTGCTAAACTAGCAGGTAAAGCTGACGACGTGACAGGAGCACTCACCGCCAGGTCGGAAGAGGTCGAGATCGAGGACTGGCGTGAGAGGAGACAGGTTGAGCGAGCTCGTCTGCCATCCGACTTCGGCACTGGTGGTAGAAGAGATTCCAACGCGGGACCACTGCCAGTCACAGCGGAGTTCTTCTTGTTCTTACGTCGAAAGACACTCGCCTTCCGAGGCACTGCAAACTTGGCTTTGGAGGATTCCGCGGGGGCTGCATCAGATAAGGCAGCCCTCTTGTAGAGTGCAGAATGACTGGAAGTAGGGTCCAACAGGAGAGTGTGACGGCGAACATCGTTTGTGGCGGTCTCAGGACCCATCGAGGCGGTGCGGGGGAATGTTAACGGCCTGGAACCCTGCGGCGGCGGGGGTGGTGGTGGTTGCTGGGATTGCCGCATCGCCGCCGACCAGCCATTGGTGAGGGACCGCAGGGAACTGGTGTGGGAGAGACGGCGGGGCCTGGCGCGGAGAGTGGAGGCCTTGGACTTGTGCGAAGCAGTAGCCGGTCGCACATTTTCATCGCCGGCGGGAGCAACCGGCTGAAGGGGCAGGCCGTGACGCAGACGCTGAATAACATCTTGCATTGGCTGACAGCTGCCGTTGGCGGAGGGGAGGGAGGAGAGGAGGAGATGGGTGGCTGAGTGCCGGCCGATGCCCTGATTGTGCTTGGAGGTAACCTTGCCGGCCAGTCGATGAATGGTGCTCGTGGCAGAGATGATGGAATTCCGACTGGTCGATTGGCGCTTTGGTAGTAAGATGCTTACTAAAAAGGAGAAAAACAAATAAAGAAGCGGATAACGATCCAGTTATGTTGAGAACAAATAAAAATAGGAGGCGAGAGACCGCCTAAAACTGTAGATAATATAGTTCTCGTATTATGATCTGGTTTTTCCCTCGGAACACGGTTCCTTCAACGTCAAATGAAGGTAGAAAGGAACACATCTGCAAAACTCACGGCCAGACAACATTTGACGATATTATGTAAAACGGAAGTTGGACGCAAGAAATAAGGACCCCCATACTACCCGTGGCCATGCGCTAAATTCCAAGAGGTGCCTATTCCTACGTCTTGGCCAGGAACCTCCAGAATCTGAGACAAGGTTACCTGTAGTACGAGGGGAGGTCCATATGGCAATGCCCTGCGAGACGGGGCTAACAAGACTGTTTCCGGAAATTAATCAACGTAGTAGCATAGTTTATGGTCTGGTTCGTACATACTGACTTAACTTCAGCAGCCACCGCCCCTACGCCACCTCCGTGCCGCCAGAACACCGCGTGGGCGTGTGTGGCACGTGTAGCCGCCAATTTGCTTGTCTCAATAACTGCCTTGACGCCTCCCTCTTGACATTGACAGAGGGTAGGCGCTAAAAGGGTGGACTAGGTGAATGCTACGCAAGCCCTCCTTATGAGTCCAATTAACGCGCAAAGCCCAGTTGCCTCCACAGACAGCGGTGGCCCTTATACAGTGTGTTGGACAAAGTGCCCACACAGTCAACGTGAGCAGGGTATCCTTCCTACCAATAAGAGTACAAAATAAACAGAAGGTCCTTGTAAGTGCTGTGTAAAAAGAGTACACGAAGACAAAAGTACACAAGAAAGTTTACTTACAATTATCGCGAATGCGTGCGAGGCGGCCCGAAGAAAGAAGAGCTGAAGAGGAAGGAGAAAGCGGGCACCAGTTGATAGACGATAACTGGCAAAATCAGAGCACAAACGTCACAAGGCCGGCGCGCAACCCCCAGAAGGTCAGTGCGTGCGTACTAAGTGGTTTAGAAAGGCTGCCGATTTTCCTGAGTTGTGGAAAAACCTTGCGCCAATCAACCTGCGTAGCGGCTCCAACACATGAGGCGCCGATTCTATTCCCAGAGTGGATGACGCTGGACGTGTACGTGTGTGGCGTATCTACTGGTGAATAGAGGGGCTGTGACGTGGTCAAACCAGCAGAATTTTACCGCAGGCAGAGCAACATTACCGACGAAGATAAGGGAGACTGGTTTGGTTGTTTCTGACTAATTGGCCGTAGTCAGCCAGTTATACACAACCCTGAGACATGGAACACCTGGGGCTCGATCCTGCGACCCTGGAGGTACAAAAAGTCGTCGTGCTTACTACTCTTTTCTGCAGCGAGCTCAAAACTAAATTTGTTAACTCAACCACCACTCCCTCCCCCCAGTTGTCTTAGGGCAAGTCTGCAGGTGAAGTGCAGAAACTGAACCCAGACGCCCAATTGCCGGAATCGACTGGCCAGAGCATTTGGACCTCAGAAGTCCGAGAACTGAATGCATAAAATATGACCTAACAACAGAAAGCGCACATCATTTCATACACTTTTGTGAATCAACGCAGTTTTCGAGGTGGCAGTCTACGTGCAGTGCCCAGAAGGGTCGCGTACATAGCTTCAGCCTCAGACACAACCCCACGCAGACCTAGACCACCACCCGAAAAGATCATCGTCTACAGCAAACAACACCTTAGTGGGCTTTTCGATTAGCAACAACGTCCACTTAGGAGTGGACGGACGAACAAGCCTTACTTATCACTGGAGCCGCCACTTGATGAGGACCGACGCCGACTACAACAGGCGATATACCTTGCTAAACGGCCCCGTATCGGTAGTCTGGGTCGCAAGGCGAGCACGTTGAACGTCAAACGTCAGCATAGGATAGGTTACAAGAGCACAAAGATGGGCAAAATGGCCGGCCAACGGGAGTGAGGATTACGAACTTTGGAATTCTGGGGCAAGTTCGGGGGAGAGAAGGTGGAGAGGAAAACGGCCGGAGTAGTCCATCACGTCGTTCCTGGCATCTGGGAAGAAATGGGAAAAGGGGGGTGAATGCTGGATATTCAGACTCCTGCTGACGACATACATTGGGGGTTTGGTTTGGGACCCACGAGCGGTCAGTAGCTGAGAAGCATAATTAAAAATGACAAGGCAGGCCGGAATAACGATATCTGGTCCACTTACCAGGCAGTTAAACCACAAATTCAGACTGACGAGGCAAGGGACGTAAGTTAAGCAGTCATCGGAAGGACTCTCATAGATCTTGAAAACCAGTAAACCAAGAGCAGATAAAGACCTTTAGTGAATGGGAGGACACGGCTCCATAACTGCTCTAGTAGACACAATGTCCACAATAGGCTGGGCCGAAACTAGCATGCATTTCAGTTAAGAGAAATTAGCATCTGCAAAAGTACCCATGTCGCCTAGGGACCTTGCATGGCAGCTGAAGTGCGGCAGAAGCCTGGTTGACGGATAGTGGAATGTCACTTTTAGGAATGGGAGGATGTAGGAGTGCCAAATTCGAGGGTGTCGTGCAGGCGTGGCAGGTCGCGTCATGCAAACGGTCCCTAGCGGACAATAAACTCTCATCTGTGGCTCCCCGATGCCAAGCCTAGTATCAACAGCTCAGTAACCGCCTCGACCGGCCAGCTAAACAAGGTAAGGGTGTTCAGTGCTATGGGTGTCCCAACATCCGGCAATTCAGCACCTCTTCCCACTCTTTCACTCCCAGCTTAAAAAAATTATAGAGGGGGGGGGGGGAGAGAGAGAGCGGCATGCAATCCCGTAGGCAGCCTAGGCTCACTCGGGTCGCGCACCCACTTAATCAACCCGTGACCAGTAGCGGAGTTCGGCAGCCGTCTGGGACGTCTAAGCAGTCTTATTTGGGAACAGTACTGCTTGCCACCCCCGGGAGCGGGAGGGAGGGCTATAAAAGCTGCCCACTCTGACCGTGGCCCTCATATGCACTACTCACGGTCGAAAGAATTAAATAAACAACCACCCTCGTCTCCATCTACTGCTAAAACCCACTCACTCCGGCGGCCGCTCCTACCATGCAGTGAAGCACGGCGCTGGAAAGGGCGACCAAAATGTCAGGTGGCGGCAAGGCATGCAGAGAGGACCCGAAAAACTCCCTTCCACGTGCCCTGGGGCTTCCGGAAAAATATCAGGAGGGTGAAGATTGCACCTGTAACATGCGCTCTCAGTGCTTCATGCATAATTATCCGCACCACAGGGCCCGCGTGTAGCAGGCTGTGGGATAAACAAGTGCGCGACATTGAATCTTGCAGTCAATGGTAAGCTGAATGCACTGCTCGGACTTAGAAATTTTCACTAGGTTTACATACAAGATGGTCTGACGGGAAAGCTGGAGCAAAGGTCCTCGAGGCTAAGAAAAAAGAAAGAACACACGACCCGAGTATGACGGAACAACACCGTTAGCACGACAGCCTTTGAAAAACACACTGAAGACTTCGATTGCCAAAGGAGGACAGTTCCATGTCCATCCAAATGGCAGTTCGAGCGTCGTCACCGACGATGTCCATCGTGTGATACAGAGCGAGGTGGGGTTGGAGACGGTGACTTTAGCGGGCACACTTGGGCAGTATCTATCGCACACTCCTCCCACACCTAGACCCGGGATCAAGACAGAGTCAAGAAGACCGGGGATGGAAGTGTCATAGAGGTCACACTAGGAGGGAGCCATTGCGACCTGAATCTCAGTTCACCAGTCGGCAACCTTTTAGGCCATGGCTTTTGGCCCACCGTGGTAGACTCAACCCCGTCAGCTTGTTTACAGTTAGGAATAAGCGCTGAGACCACAGATCTTACTCTCTCTTTCCACGCGACAGTTCACTGTCCGAGCCGGTGGGTTTTCTGATGCGGGAAGTGGGCGCAGTGGCAGACAGAGCTAGAGAGACTGTCCCCGCTCCACACGCACGACCTGGCCCCCCACAAACGCACACACAAGGGGAGACGGATCGAATCTTGTGTGTTTGAGAGAGTGCCATTAAGGAGTTATTGCAGTCCGACTCTCAGACCGCCAGTCGGCAACTCAACACACAGCTGGGCTGACTGAATGGTCTGAGTTGAAGTGTCAGTTGACACCCTTCCGAGCCACGGCTTTTGGCTGGAGGGTTGTTCTACCGCAATGGTTAGCCAAGGACTGCAGTCCTCAACATGGGACTGCCGCATCGCAGAAAACAATTTTCAGTCGAAAGCCAAATCCAATGGTAAAGGGACGAAAACAGTTTAAGGTTGTTAATTGGCGGAATGGAAGATGGCGAGACTCACGGTGTACTTCCAGCAGACAGCGGATGAAAAGTCGCTGGGAGAAGGCAACTGCAATGTGCAGAGGAGTCGAGCCCTGAAAAACGAAACAACGAAGGAACTTGTTAGTCCAACACGCATGATCAGGAAAAAGGGCAGCTCCGGCTGCCGTCCGACGGGGCACCGAAAAGCACCAGGGAGGCAGACACCGGCAGCATAAGGAGCCCGCTACAGGCGCAATAGTGTTGGTACCTTCCAAGTTATTTGTTCCCGACAGTCACAGGTCAGAGTAAACGTGGAGTCACCCACTTTCTCCTCGGGCTAAAGACAACCGCGTAGCCAGGAGAAAACAACGAACGCCGGGTAGATTCAGCCCAGCACATCGATTTCGCGGTCTTCTCGATCTGAGGACGGAACTGCGGTTGGACATTCCTCCTCGCTAACTGCCTCGATCTGCGCGTAGAGAATGTTACTAAAAATGCGCGCCAATAGACGGCTAGCTAGGCAAAAAAAGATTTCACCTAGACTGCCAAATAATGCAGCAGGCGATATAGGCGTTCCCACGAAAGTGACGTGCGTTGCATTTTAAATTTGACGTGGAATCAGCAGTCACATGGCGACTGATATTCCATGACGTACAAAGACGGACATGCGCGTTTCTGCATTATTAGCCGTCATCAGCCCGGCACACGCCGGGCGAAAGTCACTGTCTCTGCTCTCACCCTGCTGTAGAGCACATGGTGGACATCGGCGAAATCGACGGTCAAACTGCCGGTTGCCTGATGGGCAAAAAAATATTTCCCCCAAACTGCCAAATAATTCAGCGATATTCGGGCGATACAGGCTGCTACGGCTCCTTAGTGCGGTCTATATGACACTCCCACTGGGTGGGATACAAGCTAAGTGTGGCGGCACGCCTGGGGGGGGGCATATCAGCCCTTTTTTACCTCCGGTCTTGACACCGGGCCCAGGTGTGGAGGGAATGAGGCAGATGCTGTGCAAGTCTGTTGTCACTATAAACTAAATCGCGCGAAATTCGCCGTCCCTGCTCTCACCCTGCTGTAGAGCACACAGTGGACATAGTAGAACTCGACGCTTGAACTGTCGTAGGCTTTCCAATAGGAGTGGCGTGCATCACATTCCAGATTTTGATGTGGAGCCGAAGGTAAGCAGGCCACGTCGGCAGCCGCATGGCACGACTGGAATTCAACAATGCGCAAAGACGGCATAGCAATTTCTGTCTTACTAATCGTCGTCAGTCGGTTACATCATAGTTCGAGGCGAGGATGACCCCGGGGTTCTTTGGTCATCGAGTGTTAAGTCAAAGGTAGCAGGAGGTGGCACAAGGTGGATTTGATGAAGTTCAGTTTCCAGACACTCACAGATAGGGCTGGTGAAGTGACGTTCTTCGAATAGGACAACCCCCATCTCTCCGAAGAAGCATAAATGGTCTCCGATGGACAGCGGGGTAAAGTGAGGGCTGACCTCCACCCCCCCCTCCCCCAAAGATTCATCTTGCAAGTCAATATTCGCCAGTCCGCGATCGAAATGATAAGGGCTTTGTAACAAAGCCTGAAAGTGTGTCGGAGAAACTGTTCTGCGTTCGTCCAAGTCATAAAAGCAGAAAAATCCCTCCCCACGCATGCGTCTGGCGCCATACAACTACTGAGTCGGGCTCTGTCCGGTCGGAAAAGCACCCCAAATGCGGGGTCGCCAGTGAGACGCTGAAGGGCGTGCGCGCTCTCTCATGTCGTCATGGAAGAATCAACTTGTCCGCATCCAGGACGGCGATGCATAGCAAATGACGAGGTTATGCATGAGAGCTACAGGAATTTACATAAAGCAAGCAAAGGTACCAACGTGATAGGAATTAGTGCAGGTAGGAAGTGCGAGGGAGGGGGGGGGGG